>CM069453.1:47023073-47058073 GCA_035610835.1 Ophiura sarsii
AGAACGTTTGGAGTTTATTGTACGTTGGTCAGGATACATACACGTACGTACTAGAACGTTTAGTTGACTAGAATCCATCTTTTGGAGGTAACTAATTAACTTCTTTCTGGCATAGGCCTGTCTGCCTATTTAAAAAGCCAATATTGATCAGAAATAAAGTGATTGCTTTTCAATAAAATATTGGTCAAAAGTACACACCAAATGGGTTCGAAAATTAAAAAAAAATAATCAAATTCTGAGCGGGGGGCACATCCCCCCCTCAGACTCCCTCTGTTGGAGCTTTTAAACCAGTATACTAAAATCAAGAATATATCAGTATAAAAAAATGCTCAACTTCTTTCGTGCATTGATAAAAAACAAAATATTTATTGAAAATGAAGCGAAGGTTTTTCAATACAATATTGGTCAAAAGTATACACCAGATCACACCAAATGAGTTTGAAAATTGAAACAAATTCTACTTCTGAGGGGGGCACATATCCCCCCTCAGACTCCCCCCTGTTGGAGCTTTAAAACCATCTATACTAAAATCAAGAATATATCAGTATAAAAAAATGCTCAACTTCTTTCGTGCATTGATAAAAACCAAAATATTTATTGAAAATGAAGCGATGGCTTTTCAATATAATATTGGTCAAAAGTATACACCAGATCGCACCAAATGAGTTTGAAAATTGATTTTTTTTCCTTCTACTTCTGAGGGGGGCACATCCCCCCTCATACACCCCCCCTGTCCGACCATAGCTCGGAGTGCGGTGCTGCGCACCGCATAGATGGTACCAGCTCAATTTCATTTTTTGGGGGCCACACTTATCATCCCCCCCCCCCCCACACCTAACAAGAAATTTCCGCCCCTGGTTTCAATATTCATGGCAATTTCAATAAACTCAATTTGTCAAACAAGATGACTTCAGGAATTTCTGAACCATTTTAATTTAGCTAAAATACTGAAAATTTTGTGCGCTTCGCGCGCATTTTCTACATATTACAACATTATATCAAACATAATTTGGGCTCGTCCCCTATACTTGTGCACCACTATGTTGTGATGTTCATAGAATTGATCAAAGTTAAATTGTCATACTCCTTTCTAGACCTAGAACCTTCTTTCAGTTTATTTTCCTCAAAAGGTTTAAATTCTTTTTCCTTTTTTTAAATCACGTTTGATAGTAGCAACCATGAAAACTATTAAGTATCATCACTTACAAGTACATGCTGAAACAAATATTCAGATATATTCGTCTCAGGTACATGTGTATACCCAAATGGGCTATTCCATTTCAAATCCCCCCCCCCCCCCTGCTATGGAAGACATGATCATAATCTTCCACACATCATATTATATAGATTTCAATGGAGTCAGGTATAGGTACCCCAATTGAAATTCACACTCCCTGTGGGAAAGATTAAGGTAATGTCTTCCCATGCTTACATAGGCCTATAAGACTAGAGGTGCATGTATGGATTTCAAATGGAATAGCCGCTATATTGTAAAATAATAAATAAGGGTAAATAAAAACGGTCCAGTTCAGGTTCACATGCGACCTTTAAAATGTAAGGTCATCCTAAAACACATCGCGTTGTTCTTTAATGAATATGAATCATCTGACTACCGCTGCAGGGCAATGAAATGATGCCGTTTATACCTTGCAACGGATAATAACATTTCCAATGTTGTCATATCAACTTTCCGCGTGATTGCTACATTAGTATAGGCTCGGGTTAGGCCTATTTTTTAGATGGGAGAGTGCCCGAAAAATCTACATAAATATCTAACCCAACCAGTTTCTACTCATCCAGTATTAATTGTAGGAGGAGAGGACAAGTGCTTTATTAATAGCCCTAATTATCATGATAACATTACAGATCGTGGTTCTATACTGTACTGTGCAAAGTTTGGAAAACATCCGGAGCCAAAACTTGCCAACCAGTGGGTAAATAATTTTGTTAATAACTTAACAGGCTTCACGCCTCCTCCCGCGGTTTTTAAAAGTCCCGGGTCATTCATATTAGGCCCCAGGGATTAGACCAACACCGTGCTATATACAAACCCGGGAACAGCAGCAGCCAGTACATGTAGGCCTAGGCTTAAAGTATAAAGAGCGGGATAAAGAGTGCAAATATAGTACCAAAGATATATATATATCCGGCAATCCGTCAATGGATAGAATAGTATAAAAATGTGTCTTTCTTAGAACTTTGGACAACATTTTACTTGTGTGTGCCTAATATGCACACTGCCTGGGTACACTCTCACATCAATTATCAGGAAGTTCCTTTTATATATTAAAGTAGACCCTTACCTTGCACATTCTTATGGTTAAGTTTAGTTGCTGGCATCTTGGCTGGTTTCAATCAATGTATGTCAAGAAACTCAGGCTCCTACCACTACTGCTGCTGCTCTCTACTGACTATAACAACTACCAACTCCAATATAGCTTAAATTTCACCAAGTGCGGAATGACTTCTGATTTGCCTCCACCTCCACGCACTCGATTTTGGGATTTTTTTGTATGATCCAGATCGTGTTATTTTAGTAATTGCTGTGTATGTAGCGTGTCACTAGTTCAATAAATCCACAACGGAATGACCTTGGACGACTTATGATACTTTTATTTTGGTTCCCTGACTTTTGTGCGTTTATTATAGTTCCCTCTGGCTGCAGTTGCTGATTTCCTCGTTTGGAATATACCATTATTTATATGGGGAGATGTGGTGTTTGTTCTTACTTTTTATGAATGAATGACTCGGCGAGAGCCCTGGGAAATTATTTGCAAGGACACCCTCAACGTTGAATGAACCTTTAGATAAAATGCTGGTTCTGTGAACATAACCTCATGAGGGCAGCAAACAAAGTTTGAGTTGGAACCCCTGGAAACAGGGTTGGAAAATCAAATTCATGTCCAGTATTAATGAAGAGGTATTTTGCAAAAGGGCTATGGTGCATTTTTTCAAAAAATGAGTTTGATATAGAAATGTATAGGGAAAAATCATATGTTTCAAGGAAACAAAGTCATTTTTTTCAAAAAGACCTACATCTCATTGTAAACAGCCATTGAAATTGTTGTTTTGTTGCAAAAGGGCCTGTATCCAGAATTAAATCGGGATACAGGCCCTTTTGCAACAAAACAACAACTTCAATGGCTGTTTACAATGAGATGTAGGTATTTTTGAAAACAATGACTTTATTTCCTTGAAACATATGATTGTGACCTATACATTTCAATATCAAACTTATTTATTTGAAATGATTAAAATAAATGATTTTTTGTGTGTGGTATTTTTTCTTTATGTACAAACAGATGGAGTTTTGTTGCAAAAGGGCCTACATCCAAATTTTCAAAAAATGTAAACATGATTTAAAAAAAAATTAAAACTAGCACATTTAAAATTTATTTCAATTTCAATTAGTATGTAGTGTACCTCTTTCATAATCCATTCAGTTTTTCAATTGCTCAACTTGAATATTTAGAAACAGTTTTTTGACTTTTTCTCAATAAGAGCCAAAGTGGATGTAGGCCCTTTTGCAAAATACCTCTTCATTTATGCATGGAAGTAACAGATTCCATGATTTGTGGTATAAACCACTAAAACGTGTATTTAATTCCTCCAACAAGTTATATCCATCGAATATTTCGTGATACAGGGTGAGTCAAAAAAAAGTTTACTCAACTTCAGCGATTTTTGTAGAAAACAATATTCGTTTGTTTTCAAAACAATTTATTACGTTATAAAGACAAATCAATTAGCTTTAATATGAATTTTATCTGGTTTAGATTGGTTGAGGGAAACTTATTTTACGCTGTTTTGAATAAAAGTGACAATTTAACGTCCGAACACGCTTCCAGATCTTGACTATTATATTTCATAAGATACGACCAATAAAAAATTACAATACCGACAGCGAAAGGATCAATTCCTTTGTTATGAAATGATTAAAATGTGGTAATTGTGTCATAAATAGGCCTTAAAGCTGTCTATTGTTTTAATCTATTAGGAGACAATTTTGAACAAGTCTATTGTCTACTTAATTCTTTTATTAAACAAGATGTGTAATGCTTTAAATAATAATCCTAGTAAACATTATTAAGCTCGTTAAGCTTGAAATTAAAAACCGTGTTTTTGGTGAAAAAACAGCTCCTGTATAGAAATAGTCATATTTACTTAACGGTATCATCAAATAGCGTGATTTTTTTTTCCAGATGGTAGCAAAGAAATGGCGCAATCATTTAAAGTTTTGTTTGCTTTGATTTTGTGGTCAGAAATATTTCTTTTGATTTTTTTCAATTAGGGTAAACTTTTTTTTGACTCGCCCTGTATATTGTTTAATTTGTTTTTCTCAAGTTGTTTGATAATGGTGTGTGTGGTGTGGGGGGGGGGGGGTGTAGAGATGTTAATCAATGTGCCAAATTGACCACTATCTACGCTCAAAGAACAACTCTCATCTGATCAATGAAGTGTTATTGACAACTGCAGTGTAGAGTGATGCTCTATGACTTTTGAGCACAACATTATAGTGATGATTTTGGCATATATTCAGATCGAGATCTGCGGATCTGCCCATATTCTCAGGCATGTTGCTGAGTACTGAAGAGATTGCTACACATTTGGTATCATTGGCAAGATGAACACATCATCTTTCAATTGATATATGCAACATATATGATAATGAATCATTGAAAAAGATTGCTACAGTGATGCTCATCATAAATGAAGAAACTCCAAGATTGTAATTGTATCCAAGCTGGAGCGGTACTTAAATACCTTTAGGGACCGTTCATAATTACTTTGGTGGGTGGGGGCGGGGGCTGGATAATTTCGTTTTTGGTATATCAACACTTTTTTGACCCCCACCCCCCTCTCACCATGCCACACACTTTTTTGACGCTCCCCCCCCCCCCCCCCCCCCCCCCCCCCCCCCCACATCTAGAAGGGCAGGTTGTAGAATCTAGAGTGAATCAGAACTCCCATTTCAATTGCAGGTGTCTTTGGTTTAGTGCCATGGTCTTTAATCTCCTGAATAACTTCACATACCGTTAAACATCGTCTATAAGCCATACTGACTAATAGTTAATAAGCTAAAAATAGATAAAAAGGTATGAGCGCCCTCTTTTGATCTAAGAAATTACAGAATGGTCGTTGAAGTAATAATAATAATAATATAACCGTTCTTATATTGCGCTTTCCACAATGCAAGCACAGTCCCAAAAGCGTTTTTAAATCAATTATTATCGCTGCAAGTTTAGATATCAGAATCCTTTGGTCGCTACACTTAGGCGGCTACCGGTCAACAGGTGCACAAGCCTATCAAGACTATTTAGATTTTGATACCCGAACAGCTCCCCAAATATCGCTTGGGTCGACGAAGCAATTGAGACTGATTTTATTTTATTTTATTAGGTACTCAAACATCATATAGAGAAACATATAAAATACAAACAGGTAATACATGTACATGCACATAATTAAATTGCGCCAAGCAATTTGTAAAAACATTACAATAAGATATGAGCAAAAGTACCAAGGAAACCAAAAAAAGCTTTGAACACAAAAGCTTATTTCCATTGGGGTCCTTTTTTAAAACTTAAAAGTTTTAAGTTAAAACAAGCATAGAAAGGCAGAAAAAACAGAAAAACAAATGAAACGCATGAATGAAGCACAAACGCCAAACGTAAAACAAGGACAAAACAAATAAAAACAGGGCACGAGCACAAAGTGAGACCAGCTCAAAAATCAATTGAATCATGACTCGCCAAGTGTCTTTTAACTAAATTGTTTGAATAAACTAAAATTGTTGGTGTTCTTGATCTCGCTCGGCAATGAGTTCCAGTGATGAATAACAGTACTATAAAAAGTAAATCTAGCTTGACCCTTTGAAGAAGGAACAACAAAGTTGAATGGGCTACCCCTGGTACTATATTTATGCAAAGATGACACTCTAGTAAAATACAATTTCATATAATCAGGAGACAATTCATAAAAAATCTTAAAACATGGTTAAGTTTAAGTTGCACAACCCTATCCCGGCTTGACAACATCCCTACCATATCCAACTCTTTTTGACCAATATGGGTACGCGGTCCCACACCCAAAATAAAACGGACAATTTTGTTCTGCATGGTTTGAAAACGGTTTTTGAATTTTTGAGAAATAGCTGAATGCCAGGAGGAGCATGCATAATCAAAGTAATACATAATCAATGCTGAACACAGTGTCTTGCGGGTTTTTAATTTTAAACAATCAGAGTGCCTGTATAAGAATTTAAGTCTCCCGCTGGCCTTTTTGATGACATTAAAGGCAATCGAATCCCCTGAAAGAGTATTATCAAGAGTGACCCCTAAATACTTGACAGATGAAGAGGTGTTAATAATATTACCAGTACAAATGACAGAAAAATCATCAACAGAATTTAGCTTCCTCTTGGTACCAAATAAAATAGCCTCTGTCTTACCAAAATGAAGGGAGAGCTTGTTATCAATCGGCCATTTCCTGCAACATTCTAACTCTTGACTTAATTTATCCGCAATAATTGTGGGATATTTGCCAGAGACCAGCAAGCCACTGTCATCAGCATATAAATGCACTTTACAGTCGACACTGATGGGCATGTCATTCACATAGCAGAGAAATAGGGGAGGACCAAGGATGCTGCCTTGCGGAACCCCGCAGGTGGTTCCCAGTGAGGCAGAATCAACCTGGTTAACATTGACAATTTGCCTCCTACCGCTCAAATACGATCTAAACCACTCAACTGAGGATACACCCATGGTCTCTAATTCGTTTAACAGAATGACATGGTCAACAGTGTCGAAAGCCTTTTGGAGATCAATTAAAACCATACCAGTAAAATTACCACAAGAGGTCTGATTATGAATTAAGTCGGTTAAGTGAGTTAAACATGTGTCTGTTGAGAAGGATCCTCTAAATCCAGATTGAAAGCTATAAAGGATATCATTATCTTTTAGTTATCTCTCAAGCTGGGTATAGACAGCCCTTTCAAGAATCTTTGAAGCGACACTGAGTATACTCACAGGTCTGTAATTACCAACTTCTGACCTGTCCTTTTTCTTAAAAAGTGGCTTCACATGAGCAGTTTTAAAATCTTGTGGAACTGAACGCCTAAGCCATATGTATACATGTATGCATGCCTTTGGATGTAGCTATACCGGGTGGTTCAAAAAAAAATTGACCCAAGTTCAAGGATTTTTTTAAAAACACATTTGAAGTTTCAGAGAATATGTGTTTACTTAGTCTTGATCAGCAGTAAGTTTTGAAATTATCCTGAAAAAATGATACATTTATCTTGGTTGGTTCTTCAGATATGGTTCATTACATAAAGCATGCACACAACTGCCTTGGCCATGGGAGCGTCCTTTAGTAGAGATGGAATGCACAAAGTGGACTTACACACGATTGGTCACAAATTGTAAAAAAATGGAGAAAAAGGAAAAAGGAGACATCTGAAACATCTGTCTGGTGCTTGACATTACCTACTTACGTACCTACATTTCTTTGTTGAATGTGAATGGCACATAAGCATAAAGATTGGGATACTTTGTCAGGGCGGGCTTTTGAATTCTGAAACTAGAGCATGATGTTTTGTCGAAGTCAACAACTAAATGACGCTCCCGTGGACAAGTCAGTTTTGTACATGTTTTCTGTAATGAACCATATCTGAAGAACCAAACAAGCTAAACGTGCCATCTTTTCAGGATAATTTCAAAACTCACTGCTGATTAAGACTATGTTAACACAAATTCTCTGAACCTTTTAATGTGGTTGAAACATTTCTTTGAACTTGGGTCAACTTTTTTTGAACCACCCGGTATATATAGCAGTGTAGGGATATTTAAGCAAAACCAGTAAATGTCGTGATATGATTGGATGTCAGCGTGTGTACACGTTGTGGCTTCACCAACAAATTCAAAGTTTACTTGACGTTTTGGGTGTCCTTTTTCACACTATGCTTAGAGTACCAAATGCAATATATCCATGACGTGACCTTGCTAGCAATTAAGTTTATCTCTGCAACGAGCATAATGACAATGTATAAGTACAGGTTTGTTTCATTATAGTCACGTGATATTATACAGACGCGCCAAGCGCGCTGAAAAAATGTAATCGGAAATACTGCCTTGAAAATTTGATGTAAGATAAAACAAATCAGTTGTTATACAATCACGAAATACTGAAATTGAAACGTGGGTTAAGTCTTGCCTTGTTATTCGCAAGTAGTCGAATATCTCAGTATTTCTAGCACAACATTACCTGTAGTTTGTAGAATATGTTGACCTTCGAGGGACACGTTAAGTAACTCTTATCTGGTAGCGTTCCATCCGTTCAACAATATATGACAACTTATTGGTAGAAACATTTGTATCTTTATTAAAATACAATAAGCAAATATGACTCTTGTGTGACGTTGTTTGTGTTTTATATCAAACTTATGTTATTATTTATCGTATGTAATCAATTTCCCACTTATTTATCATACTTTGAAAGAAATTGAGCAGACATTAGAGATTAATAACAAAATTGGTAACCAACACATACAAATAGAAACATTGAATCATGAACTTGGATATCCAAGATGGCCGTTATTACTCCTGACCTTTTCTTCAGCTGGCTGAATATTTTGATCATTAAACATGCTCCAATATGAGATTTATACCATGGATTTTAACTATATTAGTTACTGTAAGTAATCTATGTACTTTTCCTGAACGCAGTGTGAACTGAAGCAGTGACGTTTGGTTCCTAAATAACTTTAAATATGACACTTTTGCCACTGTTAACATGGTTGTATAGGAGGTGCAAAATTCTGTTCTGACGGCTGGCCTCCAAAGCCCTTAATTAATTAAAAGTATTTATAGTTAACAATTGAACTGATTAACATCATTAATAGTTGCAGCCTTATAATTAAAATCTATTGGCTCATCAAAATCATCTGATTCGATTGATTGGTGGTGATCTTTAATCACAATACCAAAAAGGTGAAAAACATTAAGTGGTCTTGAGAAAAGCTCAGAAAATAACAATGTCATGAATGTCTTATTGGCTTGTATTTCCATTATTTTCTATTGACTCATTTTTCTGTACAAAGAATTACCTGAGGGTTTCTACATTACTATTATATACATAAACACGATATTTCTGTAGTTTAATCACCAATATGGAACTGATCAAACTATCTCTGGGTCCTTTAAGTGCAACATTTGATGAATTTGAAACTGGGAAGATGAATTTAATATTCAGTAAATAATGAGATATATGTTGACCTATGTATACAATGATTCTATAGCAAAACCTATGACTAGCGAAACTCAATAAAATCCGCGCGAGGATCGTCGTGCAAGTTTATTTATTTATTTATTTTTTATTTATTTATTTGGGCCTTACGACTCTGGATAACCCAAGAAAGCCTCGTTGAAGCTTATTTCCATTGGGGTCCGTTAGATGTGTGAACAGCTACAGACCGGGATGATCCTCTACTCTTTGCGAAAGAGTCTGTAACCTTTTAACGTGCTCGGGTATTGCTCTTCCGATGCACGGGACCACCATTTTATGTGACTTCCGAACCACTGATTTTTGCTGCCATAAGAAATCGTCACAACCATCTCGCTTCATTTACCAGGCTATCCGATACGGCGCACACAGTGTATCAGCACTTAGATTGTAATATCCCCTAACAGCTCCCCAATCTCGCTTGGGTCGACGAAGCAATTGAGACTAAGTACCTTGCCCAAGGATACAAACAAGTTGGCTGTAGCGGGGCTAGAACTCACGACCTTTGCATCGTGAGACCGGCATGCTATCCACTACACCACACGTGCTCTCACACCACACGTGCTCTCTCACACCACACGTGAAGTGAATAAATAAAATAAGGACTCGGGCTCCGAGTTTTTATATTATTTATTATTATTATTAGTTATTATTTTATATAATTTATAAATAGCTCGTTAATATATCAACATTAGTACATGGATATTGACAGGATTTCATGGTTAGACGATCTTTTGAATAAAGGGCTCAATGCCGAAACACAGAGTGTAATAAAAGGAATGTATATACCGATATCTTTTTTTGAAGTGTAGAGATTTTTGTAATTATAGATTTGTTAAACATACATGAGCAAGATATAGATATTACTAGTTCAAATTAATTCTAAATATCCGTGAAAGCTATTCTACCATACACGCTTTCCCTAGATTAGACCTGTAATATATAGATTTGTTAAACATGAGCAACACGACAAAAAAGATTTTACTACATGTAGTTCAAATTCATTCTAAATATCCGTGAAAGCTATTCTACTGTACACGCTTTCCCTATACTAGGCCTATATATTATATAGATTTATTAAACATGAGCAACACGACAAGAAATAGATTTTACTAGTTCAAATTAACTCTAAATATCCGTGAAAGCTATTTTACTGTACACGCTTTCCCTAGACTAGGCCTATATAGATTTTTAAACATGAGCAACTCGATAACAGATAGATTTTACTAGTTAAAATAAATTCTTAATATCCGTGAAAGCTATTCTACTGTACACGCTTTCCCTAAACTAGGCCTATATAATTTGTTAAACATGAGCAACACGACAAGAAATAGATTTTTCTTGTTCAAATTAATTCTTAATATCCGTGAAAGCTATTCTACTGTACACGATTTCCCTATACTAGGCCTATATATATATATTTTAAAACATGAGCAACACGACAAGAAATAGATTTTACTAGTTCAAGTTAATTCTATATATCCGTGAAAGCTATTCTACTGAACACGCTTTCTCTATAATACTAGGCCTATATATTATATAGATTTGTTAAGCATGAGCAACACGACAAGATATAGCTTTTACTAGTTCAAATTAACTCTAAATATCCGTGAAAGCTATTCTACTGTACACGCTTTCCTTAGACTAGGCCTATATAGATTTTTTGAACATGAGAAACTCGACAACAGATAGATTTTACTAGTTAAAATAAATTCTTAATATCCGTGAAAGATATTCTACTGTAGGCCTACACGCTTTCCCTAAACTAGGCCTATATAATTTGTTAAACATGAGCAACACGACAAGAAATAGATTTTACTTGTTCAAATTAATTCTTAATATCCGTGAAAGCTATTCTACTGTACACGATTTCCCTATACTAGGCCTATATATATTTAAAACATGAGCAACACGACAAAAAATAGATTTTACTAGTTCAAATTAATTCTAAATATCCGTGAAAGCTATTCTACTGTACACGCTTTCCCTATACTAGGCCTATATATATATATATATATATAAACACTTCAAAAGAAGTAAGTTCCCCTTTAGGGTTTCCCTTATATTTTCAAAAATATACATTGGGTTGAAATGGGTTTTCTGTCAAATTGTTATGAGGTTCATACCAATACTTGACCAAAATTTCAAATCGACAGGTCCTGTCGTGCTTGAGTGAGCTTATATTGAATGACAGAATGTCCCATTTCAAAAGTTGTTAAAATAATGTTTAGTAGTGTGTGTATCCACCACGTTGGTTTACTATTGACGACATCGATTTATCATAGTGTTGTCTTGATGGACGACAATGCGCGCCCACATAGGGGAAGAGTTGCTAATCAGTTCTTGGCAGATGAAGGTATAGAGCGTTTGGTTTGGCCCTCGAACTCCCCATATCTCAACCCAGTCGAGCATCTGTGGGATCAGTTAAAGCGGCCCGTGGATCGTATAGAGTTGATGATCACACTAATCTTGCTAACTTACGTCTTCTGGTACAACAAGAGTGGAATGCCATCCCATCAGCATCGAGTGGCGTGCCTCATCAACACTATGAGACGTCGATGTCGGCAAGTCATACAACAACGCGGTGGATACACCCGCTACTAAACATTATTTTAGCAAATTTTGAAATTAAACGTTATTTTAGCAACTTTTGAAATGGGACATTCCGTCATTCAATACGTGCTCACTCGAGCATGACAGAACCTGTTGATTTTAAATTTTGGTCAAGTATTGGTATGAAGCACATAATCATTTGACTGAAAATCCCATTTCATTCCAGTGTATCGTTTGGGAAATATAAGGGAACCCCTAAAGGGGAACTTACTTCTTTTGAAGTGTTTATATTAAAACATGAGCAACCGACAAGAAATAGATATTACTAGCTCAAATTAATTCTAAATATCCGTGAAAGCTATTCTAATGTACACGCTTTCCCTATAATACTAGGCCTATATATTATATAGATTTGTTAAGCATGAGCAACACGACAAGAAATAGATTTTACTAGTTCAAATTAACTCTAAATATCCGTGAAAGCTATTCTACGGTACACGCTTTCCCTAGACTAGGCCTATATATACATTTGTTAAACATGAGCAACACGACAAGAAAAAAGATGTTAACTAGTTCAAATTAACTCTAAATATCCGTGAAAGTTATTCTACTGTACACGCTTTCCCTATGCTAGGCCTATATATATATATATTTAAAACATGAGCAACACGACAAAAAATAGATTTTACTAGTTCAAATTAATTCTAAATATCCGTGAAAGCTATTCTACTGTACACGCTTTCCCTATACTAGGCCTATATATATATTAAAACATGAGCAACACGACAAGAAATAGATGTTACTAGTTCAAATTAATTCTAAATATCCATGAAAGCTATTCTAATGTACACGCTTTCCCTATAATACTAGGCCTATATATTATATAGATTTGTTAATCATGAGCAACACGACAAGAAATAGATTTTACTAGTTTAAATTAAAACTAAATATCCGTGAAAGCTATTCTACGGTACACGCTTTCCCTAGACTAGGCCTATATATATGCATTTGTTAAACATGAGCAACACGACAAGAAAAAAGATGTTTACTAGTTCAAATTAATTCAAAATATCCGTGAAAGCTATTCTACTGTACACGCTTTCCCTAGACTATAGGCCTATATATATATATCATGTATGCCGTACTTACGCGTCGCTGCGCTCCGCTGTTGAGAAGGCCCGCATTCCATAATGGTTACGGCAGAGGGTTCGAAGCGCTTCAAAAAGCACCGGTTGCATAAAAAGCGAATATAATATCTATATACGTAATAATGTTATTTTGTAAAAAGACAATTATCTAAAATCTGTGTGAATTATTGTCAGTGTACAAGGGTATTAAAATGCGACCGAGGGCATGCTTTCCGCTTTCCCGGTGTGATGGTTGCTTTAACTAAAACCCATTCAGTCATTTGTTAAATGGATGCAGGGCCTTCTTGATCTCAAAAAGCTGAACCAATTGTAGCTTTCCTACTGCATAATCCCTCTCTGCTTATCACATTATTTTATTCAATTCGCGCCACTATTTTTGGTGTCTGTATCACCTTTAAAGCCGTCATTGAAGTTGACCTACTCCTCTCTTTACGCGCCTTCCTCGTTCTCAACCTCGACAACGTGTACAGGAAAGGATTAACGGAAGAGTTTATCGGAAGTATGAAAGCCACGGTCCACGCGTACACTGAGGGTGATACCGTCAACTGCCCGGTCTGTACCAAAATACAGATTACAATAACGGGCATCCAACAGACAAAGTCCGTCATAACGATGAGGGACATCTTAGCGGCAAGCCTCACCTGCTCATCAACATTTGATGTGCGTCCACTCCGCCGTGACGATCTTAGCACCGTGATAAAAATGGCCAAGTAGCAGCATGCTATCACAAGAAAGCATATAAAGTTTATGCCTATATAGACGGCAATGGAGAAATACATTCCCGTGATGACTTCAGCTGTAGAAGGAATAGCGATTTTTAGAGTGTCCGTGTATAAGACACTTTCAGTCACATTCTTATTAGTGTAAGAAATTATTTCTCTTCGCGTCATAGGCAAACCAATACATACTTCGGAAATATCATAGGCGGCCGAGTTTAAAGCGGATAGAAATACAGAAATTATGCTTAACGAAAACGCAAAAATCCATATAATCACGGCTGCTTTTTTTGTTTTCTTGGTCGTAAGTCTATGTTGACTGTATGGATACAGGACTCCTAAAAAGCGATCGATGCTTATCAATGTAATGAAAAATACTGATGCCTCGCTTGAGAGCATTGCCACGGCTCCTGCTATTTTGCACACGTACCCTTCACGCCAGTTGTCTGAATTTGAAGGGAAGTTATCCGAAAAGTAGATATCCGCCGATGTAATTGTGAGCATGTATATACCCATGAGCAAATCGGATGACGATAGATTGATAATAAGTAGAGATTGCACTTTGTTATCGGTAAATCGGAGTCCTTTCATCCTCCAAATAACAACAACTCCGTTTGCCAAAATTGAAGCAATGCCGATTACCCACATTGTCCCACGTAAGATGGATCGTGGAAGTAGACGCTGACAAGTAACAAACGGGGTTCTAGGCTCAATCGGGAGGCATATTGCTGCGTCAATATAGCAACATATGGCATGATTCTGAACTAGAACTTTGGTAGTATTCCTTAGACCTGTAAAGGTTTTCCGACTGACCCATTTCAGTGAATTACCTCTTAGGTCTAGTGTGTCCAGATTATCGAGCTGGGAAAACATCTGTTTGTGAAGTTTTTCTATGGTATTGTTCGCCATTTTGAGTATACTAACTTGAATGATGTTGTCCAGCAATCCCAGGGGGACAGTGTGCAGATCGTTCCCACTTAATATAAGGACACGCAGATTGTTTAATCCGTAAAAACTAAGAGGGGATAAATATTTAAGTTGATTATTATCGAGTTGGAGAACTTCAAGTTTCGTCTGATGCAGAAACACTCTTGAAGGAACTTCTTCCAGCAAATTGTTTGCTAAATGTAGTACACGAAGGTTCCTCATTTCATGGAAAGTACCTGTTTCAAGCTTTTCAATCAGGTTGTTGGGTATTGATAGTACCTTGAGTTGAATCAATCCCTGAAATGTCTCGTTTTGTAGCACCTTTATGTGATTGCTGCCAAGGTACAGATACAGCAAAGCCGTCGATTTTCTGAATAATCCTATATCGAGATCTTCTAAAGAATTGCTCTGCAAAGACAGAGTTTCCAGGGCTTTGAGCTCACTGAAACTGCAACCTTTTAATCTGGTTAGTTCATTACCTCCAAGGGAAAGTTCTTCAAGAACAGCCAAATTTGAAAATGCTCCGCAATCTAAATCCTTAATTCTATTATAATCAATAGACAACTCTTTCAGGTAGGGGACGTCTCCGAAAGTACCGTTTTCGATGGTTTCCAGCGAATTATTCTGCAGCTTTAGTTTTTCGAGTGCTTGAATTCCTCTAAAAGAGCAATCTTGAAGGGTTCTCATATCGTTATTATTTAGCAGGAGCGTAGTCAATTTCGTTAAATTTGAAAATGCATTGCACGCGATGTTTTCAATTTTGTTACCGGCCAAATTCATAAATACTAGATTGTGGAGATCGATAAACGCACCGGCTTTCAATTGTATCTCATTTCCAGCAAGGGTAATAGCCAAAGACACATGGTTTCTGAATGACGAAAAAGCATCTTGTTCAACGCGATTTATCCGTTTACCGCTGAAACTAAGATAAACAGGGATGGAGATATTTGTGGTCGGATACGCTATCTTACCAACTGTTACATTGCCATCTGGAGACATAGCAGAGAGAGTCCCATCCCCAAGACTGCATGAGTTGTTAGAAGGACAAGTTAAATTGCCGCAAGTTGTAATAGTCCAGATTTTATCATATTCCTTCTCCGTTGCCGTACATTCGAATATCACATCTTCGGTGGAGACGGGTTGTTGGCCTTTTGCAATGTGACGATGTCCACTCCACACATTCAGGTAGACCAGAAATATTAGAAACATTGTCTTGCACGCGTTCTTCCTAGCATCGTATGTCAACGTCATCGCCGTTAAAGCTGGGATGGGAACACTGTGATTGTCTTTGTAATAAGCTGAAAAGAGAATAAAACGGTTAGTATGTTGTTTGAAATAGTTCTTTTAAAATTTAAAATTTCAAAGCAACCATGATTGGTCTGTATACAGGATGTGCCACAAAACCTGCAACTTATTTTGACAGAGCTCTAGTTTGGCTGTTAAGCCATGGATCTTAGACATTCTAGAAACCTTAGGATCTCCATTTTTATGTGGTGAAATGATAATTAAGATTGGTTGATCTCTTTTCAAATTATTCGCATGTTTACCCTAACCCCCCTGAGTGATAAAAAAATTCTAATCATAAAGTCCCTCTCCAAACGCATACGCCGTCGGTTTTCGATGACGTAGTCAACCGAGCCTATAAAGTGAGCAGAGTATCCTGCGCGAATGTGTAGCTGAGGACCGTGGCTTAGTGGTTGGGACGTGGTGCTTGAGAACGGAGGGTCCCCGGATCGAATCCCGGCAGGTTCCCGGAGATTTAGTTGGTGTTTTTTCCTCGAAAATTGTGATCCCGGTCAAAAACCCTAAACCGGGGTTAGGATTATGGTAACATTTGTTGTTGGTTTTTTGTTTGTTCTATTAACCCTAACCCCCTGAGTGCTAAAAAATACTAATCCTAAGTCCCTCTCCAAACGCATGCGCCGTCGGTTTTCGATCACGTAGTCAACCTAGCCTATATAGTGCATGAGCGCAGTATATGCTGCGCGAATTTGTAGCTGAGGGCCGTGGCTAAGTGGTTGGGACGTTGGGCTTGAGAACGGAGGGTCCCCGGATCGAATCCCGGCAGGTTCCCGGAGATTTAGTTGGTGTTTTTTCCTCGAAAATTGTGATCCCGGTCAAAAACCCTAAACCGGGGTTAGGATTATGGTAACATTTGTTGTTGGTTTTTTGTTTGTTCTATTAACCCTAACCCCCTGAGTGCTAAAAAATACTAATCCTAAGTCTCTCTCCAAACGCATGCGCCGTCGGTTTTCGATGACGTAGTCAACCTAGCCTATATAGTGCATGAGCGCAGTATATGCTGCGCGAATTTGTAGCTGAGGGCCGTGGCTAAGTGGTTGGGACGTTGGGCTTGAGAACGGAGTGTCCCCGGATCGAATCCCGGCAGGTTTCCGGAGACTCGTTGTCGCGTGTTTCGTATCGCGACCCGAGATTTACCGCGAAATCTCAAGTCCGAAATTTTGAATCGCGACCCGAAATCTCGCATTATGTTTATGTAGGGGAGAGCGGGGAGTGTACGCCCTATGGGCAGGTTCGCCCCCCACGTGATTCTCATCTTTGCGGCCACTGGTTGAATTTGGCGAACACACAATAGATACAGTAGTATGTTGCAAGCTTCCCACATCTACGTGACAGATCACCGCAACAATTTTGTAAACTTATCATCCAAAAACCAGTTTTGCCTCGCAAAAGTGAATTTTCTTCCATTTTTCATATTGATGTTTTTCCAAAGATATTCGCAGAAAAGGTTTTAATATCAATTATCTTTTAGGTAGGTATGGGAATGTTTATGGATTTGATGCAGTTAACAACCCATCAATGTATGTGGGACATCCGTGGTATAGGTCAATACACAAATTGTGCTATATGGGGCACATACGCCCTATGATGATGGGGCAGGTTCGCCAGTAGGGATTTATATAGTTATGATTTTGCATAATTTCAAAATTGTAATTTTCCTCTTACAGGATAATTGTAATTATAAAAATAGTTTTTAGGAATGGAGTAACACTAATATAATATTAGAGGAGAACATTTTAAAATGTGGTATTTCTTATTAGTTTTAATTCTGAAAAATGTTATTTTGGAATAAAATAACGAAGAATAACTAATCTATATGTATTAGATATTAGGGTACTTTGTGCAGCCTAATTTCGAGCCTAGGGCGAGCTTGCCCCGGCCTATGGGCGAACCTACCCCGGCGTCGGGCAAGTTCGCCCTTTTGAGACACTTGTCTATATCATTTACTCTTGCCTTTACAGTAAGGCCTAGAGTACTGAGATCATGGTCGTATGTAGCCAAGATACCAATCTTTCACATGATATCTATAGGTCTATTCAATCTTTCAAATTGGCGTCTCTAGACCTCTTCAAATGCATATGGGGCGATAGCGAACACTCCCCGCTCTCCCCTATAACAATTTTTTCCCTTTTGTATTGCGAAATCTCGTCCTCAGACCATTGTTATATTGTGATCGCTCATCACTAGGGTTGCTCGCGCGGTTTCGGGGTCGCGATACGATATTTCGGGTCGCGATACGCGATGCGTGTGCGCGATACGAATTTCGCGACTCAAGAGTCGCCACACGAAATGATACCAATAAAGCTTCGTATAATTCCCATCCCGTGCGACGGCACACCGTTAGTATTAATAAAAAACATATTTATTGTTTAAAATTGCACATAAACAAATAGTATTTATTTACCAATCATAAAGAGATGAATGGAGCGTTGATGTGTGTCAAACGATATCGAGTGGTTAACAACGCTGCCGCAGCTGCAATACCGTCGATTTTAAGGTTGGCGTAATGTGCAAACACGATTGCAATCCGTTGTGTTAAAGTAAAAATAGTGCTCCGTCAAAATAAGTTGCAGGTTTTATGGGTTATATAAATCCAGTTCATGTTAAACAACAGGTTTGTTTTGCAGGTGAAATATGCAACTAAAGTTGTGTATAGTTAAACAACTACACACAACAACAGCTTGCAGTACATGCGAAATATGGTATCGATAAAAGGACGGTGAGACCTCAAGCAGAAAGAGCCCAGCCCAAAGGCGGCACTGCCAAACCACAATCTTGGAAAAAGTCCTTGGAACGCGAACGCTGAGCACACCTGTTGGGTTTTGTGTGCATGTATCGATGCTTAAGTGTCTTCATAGTGTCTTCTGTTGTAAACGGAAATTGTTCAAATGAGATTTTTCCTTCCCCACACCCCATCGATCAATGTTGGGACACTCTGGCAAGCTGCAGGAGCCACTGGCCTTGGCCAACATTGTACGGGGGAGTTGGGTGACACTTTTCCCTCCGTTAATCACACGCAAGTGTTCCAAGACCCTTTTTCCAGGATTGTATAAGAGGAATGCAAAATATTTGATCTAAATTTGGTTTTTCTATCATAATTCAAAAACCGAATGTCGTATGAATCTCATATTACACACGATTTGAGTAAACAATACGATAAAAATGATGATAGGGAATTTAGGGAGTGGTCACTGAAAACCATTATTTATGTCATGTTCAACTACAATCTGACCCATTTCTTGATCCCGCGCGCAATAATCTGATCTTTATGAATTAATAAAGCAAAAGTATAAAGTTCTTGCTGAGAAATTAACATTTTAATACTTTTATTAATGTTATCACATTGCCTAATTGTTTGTTATTTGAAATATGAACTAAACATTTACACTTTCCACGCGGCAGGCGTCTGCACACGACAATCCAAAATTACACAAAATGTTTCAAAAATGTCAAAATTATTGAATGTCATTTACCAATATTTGGAATCACCATGTTGCATGCATTCAAATAAGTACAAACGTGCCTATTATTTGTGTCAGTTATCCTTGATGATAGACATGAAAGTTAGTAAAGGTTTCTGAAAAATCTTTTTGTACCGTGGTTAAACCAATAGCCATGTTGAAATATTTGCTGAGCAGTAAACGTTTATTTGCAATACTATTCCTATCTACTGAAGATAGCTCATAACTGAAAAAGGGGGAAATCACGCCATGAGAGCGAATCGAACCAACGCTAAGCAGGCTATAAAGAGTCCCAACGAACGCTCCTATCCGTTAGGCCAAGCGGTCAGTGCTTACACAAGCGTGGATTTGTTTTATTATACATGTTATGGCAATGTATTATTGCAAAGTGTCACTCACTTTACCAACACTTTACCATCACTTTGCCATCGGGAAATTTAGCTTAAAATAGGCAATTAAACGTTTGTTCATACTGCCTTTGAGTTATCAAGATATGCATGTGTTATTATAGCTATACCAATCATGCATGTTGTAACTCCGAAATATAAGTTGTATTGGTCACATCTACGCATTTTGATGACAGTTTACCCTTTTTTGAAATGAAAACCAAATATGTATAATAGTATTATAAAAATGACGTTAAAGTGTCCACAGAGCACGTGCTTCAAGGCAACACTTTACCGTACACTTTACCATTACCGTCTCATCTTGTCTGATAATTACTTTGTGAATCAAGCTAAATTCATTTATCGCAGCGCATTTTCCCTGCCTATCTGCCAATGTAATCGCTATGCACAGGGATAATCGCCCCACGTAGCAACGAGTGCCACGCAAGTATCACGCACCGCCAGCTACCGAAATTTTGATTTTCTTTAACCCAGCTAGCTACTATTTGGACTTAAATTGTGGCTTAATAAGTGAGTGATGACATATGGTCTTCACCCAAAATATTTTCAACATGGACATAGCTACATTTTTATATATAGATAGACCGTTTGTTATCCTTAAAGATCCCATATAATAAGCATTTATACAGAGAGCGTGTGTGGTCTAGTGGATAGCCCGGGCCGCAGGGTTCATGATACAAAGGTTGTGAGTTCTAGCCCCGCCCTAGCCAACATGTTTGTATCCTTGGGCAAGGTAATTAGTCTCAATTGCCTCGTGGTTCGGAAGTCACGTAGAAATGTTGGTACCGTGTATCGGAAGAGCTATCCCGAGCACGTTAAAAAAGTGAATGGGAAAATCGTACGTCCAAAGAGTGTGCGGTTTTGTCGTGGAATTCCACGACAAAACCGCTTAGCATATATGAATATGCATACCAGTACCGACTATACTTATTTGTACACAGCAACAACAGATATACCCCCCGATTGGTCCGATTCAATTGCAGTGCATCGAACGAGCAAATCGTGCGCCCTATCGCGTCACACTGTGTACAACGCCGCGTGAAAATATCGGCGCACTGTGGCGCGACTGGTGCGTGAATAGCTCATCTATATTCAGTAATTTAGCATCGCACACTTTTGGAACTGTATTTTGTTCAGTCTTCACATTTGAGCACCCTCGCAGGGGCCGTGTGCAAAATAGGGAAGACATGAGGATCCAGTCTAGGAGGGGGGGGGGGGGGGGGCGGTGTCAGTCTCTGCATGCGCCAGGAATTAAACCCAGACCGTGAGCATGGTGAGCGTGCAAGTGAGTTAGTGTTGTAGTTTAACACTATAGCAATTCGGATAGGCCCTAGGCCAATCATGGGATGTCTGTTATATAAATGGGATGTTACATGGATTTCGGTGTGCGCTAACATGCGTGATTTAAATACATATACAAGTTAAATTTAGGCATGCCTACGGAGGAATAATCAATGTCGACACACAGTTCTCAAGACTGGGCACAGATGATCATGACGATAGACCCCTCCTCTCGCCGACTTTAAAACTAAAAGACCTCTGAACTAAGACCCCACTAGAAAACCCTAACCCTAGGCCTAATAACACATGTACTGAATTACATGGATATAGTATATGCACATGGGGTAGCCTTCCTGGATTTAAGGGCACATGAGGTTCCTGTAATATGGGGTATCTTGAATATTAAAGGGCACCTGTGATAACTGAATTTTAAGAGTACACATCCCATGAACCCCCAACCCGAAAACCGCCCAACCCACGAAATCTAGTATTATATATTACTTAAAATTTGTTTATGTATTCAAGTATTTAGTTGTTTGGGTTATTTTTGAGGATGGGATTGAACTTAAGGCCTATAGATAATATTATCGCTGTTCCTCCTCATCTGATTCATTTGCTCAGTTGATAGAGCGCTGGTCTAACCATCCAGAGGTCCCAGGTTCAAATCTTGGATGTGCAATTTCTTTTACTGACTATCATTTATAATTTGTGGAGTAGACTGTCATTAATAATTTGTGGAGTAAGAAGAAACATTTACTCATCATCCAACCATGTCCAACTATTGTGTTTCCAAACATTTTCCAATATCTCCAAAAAATAAATGCCAACAGTTTTTCAAAAACAAATGTGTAAGTAAAAAGTAATATTTGAAAAAATCTATAAAATAAGGGTTTGTGAATAACGTGTCGGGAAAAATACCAACAATTTCAAAATGTTCAAAATAAATTCCGAAAATTGAGGACAAAAACGTCCTTTGACAATTTGAGCCAAAACATGTTGGTTAATAATTTGTGGAAATGTAGAGCTAAATCCAAATGTAGTTTTTCAAAAATTCTTTTTAATAAATCAGCCAAAAAAGTGTACGTATAGGCCTATGAACATTCGAGAAAAAGACAATGTTTTGGTTTTTTTTTTTTTCTTGCATTTTTCTTTGTGATTATTGGGCCGGGGATTCATAACATAATCCCTTTGCAACACAAGTGATGCAAAAAGAACCGACCACAAATCAAAAAATAAATAATAACAGATGGGCATATGAATAATGAGCATCTATTATTATATTACAACCCGTTAATGCAATACGTAAGATAGCTGTCGAATCTGTCAAACAGAAGTTAGTGCTATCTACTGAAGATAGTTATTTACAAGTAGGCCTAAGTTGTTTTACAAATATTCCTGTTAATTTCAACCCCATATATAGATTCCGTTACTCTTTTGCATATCTGACAATACATGAATAAATATCGTAGGAGTGTCTGAAAACGCCACATTATGCATTGCAATAATGATCAATTATACATCTTCGAAATGCATTAGTTAGTATCGGGAATTGTTTTCACTGAACGTTCCCGTATAAATGAATGTCTTTATATAAAAAAATACTGGGGTTGCTAAGCCTATGGTCCACTCCCAAATACTGTGCAATTTGAGATTCATGTGACATTTTGTTTAAAAACCAAATTTAGATGAAATATTTTGCAAACTGCGTATACAATCTTGGAAAAAAATCCTTGGAACGCGAACGCTGAGCACACGTTTTGGGTATTGTGGGCACGTATTGATACTTGGTGTCTTCTGTTATAAACGGAAATTGTTCAAATGAGATTTTTCCTTCCCCACCCCCATCGATCAATGTTGTGACACTCTAGCAAGCTGCAGGAGCCACTGGCCTTGGTCAACATTGTACGGAGGAGTGGGGTGACACTCTTCCGTTAATCACACGCAAGTGTTCCAATACTTTTTTCCAGGATTGTAGTTCGTTGGGCTCAATCTTTCTTCAATCTTCCCCATCCATTAGCGGTCCCACGCTCGCTGGACAGGACACGTGTACCGCATGCCAGATACACGGAAAACGATCCATCGGAGACCAGATGAAACGTTTCAAAGACAATGTTAAGGTGTCCCTGAGCATGCTGAGGCAACTTGGCGTACTGCTACTCAATTGAAAGAATGTAGGAGGAAACGTGAGGTTCGCAAGGAAGACGAGGGCAGCAAGTACCACAGCAGCGGCAACTGAACAAATGTGTCGCAAACATACGGGGACGGTGATTCCAGCAACCCTGAATGATCTTATAGTCATATCCGGACACATACGAGGGGCGGTCAGTAAATAATGAAAGTGATCATGGTATGGGATGCATGAGTGATTCTATTAAGGCGATAATGTGACCAATACAAAGTATGAACCTTTGTCTTTCAAACAATACACTTTTGGATTGTTAGATACCTTTGGTTATGTAACGTCATTAACATAAACACAATAGGTTTCAGACACTGACTGAAATCTATCAATTATTTGGCTGGATTTGTAATATGTTGAATATGGGTTGATTGATACATTTGCGTATATCTCGGCAATGCAAGCATAAAAACAGATAACACTTGGCACATGGTTAGAATACACACTTATCTCTGTTTGACACTCTTTTTTAGATCTGAAAGTCTTAATACGAACAAGAAGGGACCATCTCAAATACGCTTTTATTTAGCAAAATCCGCAATAATATACCTTAGAAAACAACAAAGGATAAAGAACAATGGAGGGATTATAATTTAATAAATTGTTGTGGGATGTAAAGCAATAATAGTGGGGATTTCAAAAGGAGCTGTTCATAAAATTTCCTCAAACCATTGAAATTATATGACGATTACTTACACAATGCATATCTAGTAGCTCTAAAGATAACAGTAATAAGAGAGGTTGTGGCAGCCATCTTTGATTGATACATTCCTGATTATCTTCATTTTGATTATCACAATATGTTTACACATTGATTTAAGCATGTTTCATTATTTCTGATTAGAATTTGAAGGCACAGTAAGCTTTTATCTGGTAAATTTCATGATTTTAGCCATTTTGGGCCCGTTTCAAAATTATCTGCCGTCTGCGCATGCGCATTTTTTCTGCAGGTTTCATGCGAATAAGTTCTGATAATTAGTTAACTATCATATGGAATCTTCCAAACTGGTTAATTGCTTGAATTTTTCCTAAATTGTTTGATTTTCCGCAATATTAGTGATTCACTGACTGGGTATTTTTTAATGAAAATTAGCTATTTGAAATACTGATATTTGTATACCTTTTATTCAATTGCTTCTCCTTACTTTTTCCTCTTATACTACACATTCCAAATTACACAGGGATTAAAGTTATTGTCTTTTGTATCATATTTATGCGAAAAAAAATCGGGATTTACCTGCTTCTGATGTCATGTTATGCAATCTTCTTACCACGTGTTTCATAAAAACAATTCAAATTTCCCGCCAAATAACTGATTTAGCAGTGTCCCAAGTGTACTTACTTTGAGACAATGCTATAACGTCATAGTTCACACTTAAAAATCCAAAACTGTATTGTTTGAAAGACAAAGGTTCATACTTTGTATTGATCACATTATCCCCTCAATAGAATCACTCATGCATCCCATACCATGATCACTTTCATTTTTTACTGACCGCCCCTCGTATAACTAAATCAATGTCATGATCATCTTCACTGTGCATGTGCGATTGACGAATAACAGGATATATGATACTATGTGGTATAAATATAGCCAGCTTTTGTGTAACAAGACTCTACCTTTTCTTTCATTCTGAGGATATATTGCTGCACTTAATATTGGTCTTCTACTCAAGATTGGTCAGTAGATACATTATGATGGCTAGAAAATGTTATGACATGCCACAATGACCAAAACAAAACATTAGGCTCTATTTTCGGATGACATGACCAACCGTTTCAAAACAAAACACTGGTTAACCCATAAAACACATGTGACAGCAAAGGTAGCCACTGCATTTTTAATCACCTCTTTCAAAACAAATGTAATTGTGACCGGTCAAACCCATAAAACACAAGTGACAGCAGTGGTTGTGGCCATCTATCACTATTGGCATGTTTACAAAAGTCTCAGCTCAGTTCCTCACAAGTTTAAATTTACGATTATATCACAGCCCAATGGAGTCCTCGTTTATACACGTATTATATATGAAATATTCACCGCGTTGGCTGCGCCAACTTGGTGAATATCTCGCATTTGTTATACTTTGTGGTATAAATATACCAGCTTTTGTGTAGCAAGAATCTACCTTGTCTTTCTTTCTGAGATATATTGCTGTACTTAATATTGATCCTCTACTCAAGATTGATCAGTGGATAAATCATGATGTCTAGACAATGTAATGACATGCCACATGACCAAAAAAACCCATTAAGCTCTATTTTAGGATGACATGACCAGTGATTTATTATACAATGACCACCATGATCATCATGATCCATGCTTCCAAACAACTATAAAGTGTCTGGATAAAATGATATGTTGTCTACACTGAAAGCCAAACTGGAGTCAAGTGACTCTTGAAATGGAGTAAATCGGCCATGACTCTCCAAAGGAGTCATCCTGACTCTTCAAAGGAGTCGTCCTGACTCCCCAAAGGAGTCATCCTAGCCGTCGGAAAGAGTCATCGGCCATGACTCTCCAAAGGAGTCATCCTGACTCTTCAAAGGAGTCATCCTGATTCTCCAAAGGAGTCATCCTGACTCTCCAAAGGAGTCATCCTGACTCTCCAAAGGAGTCATCCTAGCCGTCGGAAAGAGTCATCGCCCATGACTCTCCAAAGGAGTCATCCTGACTCTCTGGAGCTAATTTGCATATTTTACTTGGTCCGATATTAGCCGAGTAAAATGCACAAACCGCTCATTAGCATAATTGTAATGGTACAAACTTTAGCACCGATGCTCGTGTATACCATTTCAATTATGCTAATGAGCTAATTTGCACATTTTATTTATTTAAACCTATTAATTTAGTTGAATTAAGTCAATGCCTTAATTTAACACCGTTGAATGTATATTGATACATATGCATATGTCTCACTGGTATTAAGGATGGGAATTCATAACTTTTGAATATGTGCGTACCATCGCGCTTCCACTCAAATTGATCGTTATATTGAAACGCGAACGCACAACGCGGGTTATTGATATATTGCCAAGACCTCTAAAATTCACTTGTACGCGCATCAATGACCTGGGGGCGGGGCGTTTTGAGTGACGTCGTATGGTAACAAGAGGCAGATGTTTGCTTGAGTGGGCCCTGAACATGGATACACATGACACGACTACTCGACTCGCGGCGGTACTTTCAACAATAAATACTACATGAAAACACACCAAAACACCATTTTTATATCGTTGTAAAATCTCAATGATGAACGGCAAATTTGGTCTGCATGATTTTGAATAACGGGCGTTTGTTTGTACCGCCATCGCAGCGGCTAGCCTGCCCTACAGATACTGGTAACTGGATGTCCCTCAGCAGACTCGGTGAAATTTTGTAAGCTTCACCATGTTCGCTCTTCATGGACCTATGACACCACAAGTCGACGACGTCGGCCTACAATGTATGTCATGTGTCAAGCGATTGTAAGCTAAACACCGCTCATAACGTTGTGTGTCTGTCACCGGCAAACACGGCCGTATCAATAATCAAGCATCAGTGAAATTGAAATCTGATTACACTCAGATACAGGGCTAACAAACTAGAATAAGAATTTGACTGGCACGCAAAAAAAACCCTGATAAAAACAGGGCAGGGATGTCTCATCAGACAAAGGTGACTTTATAATGTTTCAATTCAAGAAACGTATTCAAAATCGAAATCAGGCATCATCCATTTTTGTTGTAAAACCGAAACTGACAAGATTAACCAAATGTTAGGCTACATGAATATAGGCCTACGACGTACGAGCCTACTCCTAGCTAGGCCTATAATAGCCATCCCGTCTACGACACATGACAATCCATTTAATTTTTGTCAAAACTTGACAAACACTAACACTGCAACTAATACTAGGGCAAGACAACATACTTTTGTTTGTCAAAAAGACTCACATGATTGAGTCATCAATATCAATGTAGGTCTAGGCGGCCGTCAATCATTTCATGATTTACTCACCGAACATGCCGAATAACGTCGTCTCTACAAGCAGGTAATACAAAGAATGGAATCGTACAACACGATTTAGCTGCGATTTTGATTATATTTCCCCATCAATTGACCATAAACATAAGAAGGTTGTTGAAGTGATCCGCGACTTTGATCCATGGATCCATGATTATGAGACATCATTTGCGTTGACTTTTTCAATGATGAAATAAGCTTACAAAAAATAGCTTCATAAACTTATTCGTACGGTAGATCTGAGACGAAATATTCGTCCAGGGTATGAAGTCATATTTCATATAATATTATATCCAATCGGCAAAATTTATGTTTCCTGCTTCTGAATTCTTTACAGGATCGGGAATGAACTTGAAACTTCTGTTGTTTGTTTATTTATTTTCTGTGATTGTAATTTGTGGCCCCCGAACATGCATATAATAGTTGCAGTCTGCAGAACTGTGATTGGTCTATCTCGTAATCGTTCTTTATCATGTTTATAAAAGCTTCTCTGCTATTGGTCAATGCTTGGGGAACCCCCTAGATTGATCCATTATTCAATGGGGTGGTGTTTATTTACCTCAGGAGGAAATGACACAAAAATACGAACTCCAAAGTCAAAATATAAACCTTTAGAATAACTTAGTATTTACAATTTGGATGCTAATCAGCATTAAATGACAGTTATGAATAAGATTGGTGACTTTGTACGGATTGCCCCTCGGGGCAATCCCTTGGTACCAAAACAAAGTCAGCGATTTCAAACAAGAACCTTAGAATAGTCCGTACGCAGTCACCAACCTTAAAGTGATTGCTCACTAAGTAAATGCAAATACATTGAGCAAGAACATAAACATCAAAGAGCCAATTACCCTAAAGCCCCCAGTTCTCAGTGTCTTATTCCTACCTGGAGTCACGGTGACTCTATTTAGCCAGTTGGAGTCATTATTACTCTCGAAAGGGAGTCCAGCCTACATGTGACTCTATGTCAATATTGACTCCATTTGAAGAGTCACAAGACTCCCTTGAAGAGTCATACATCATGACTCTCCAAAGGAGTCAGTAAATGTTGACTCTCCAAGGGAGTCATGTGACTCTCCAAACAGAGTCATGTGACTCTCCAAACAGAGTCAATATTGACATAAAGTCACATATAGGCTGGACTCCCTTTATAGAGTAACCCTGACTCCAGTTTGGCTTTCAGTGTACCCTATCTCTATTTTAAATCACCTCTTTCAAAACAAATGTAATTGTGACCGGTCAAACCCATAAAACACATGTGACAGCAATGGTTGCAGCCTATCTATCACTATTGGCATGTTTAGAAATGTCTCAGTGGTTCCTCTCAAGTTTAAATTTACGATTATATAGTACTGCTCAATGGAGTCATTGTCTATACACGTATAATAAATCAGATATTGACCTCGTTGGCTGCGCCAACTCGTTCAATATCTATTATGAAGCCATTACAACTTACCAGTATGATCAAATAGGTCGCCGCGAAAAAAAGTGAAATTCCGAAATACTACCACAGCTTATACATGTGCTCCTAGCTCCATCCAGTCTTCGGTATGATATGCCACATATTATAAATCGTAACCGTATCTAGTTGTTATTTCATACCAATCTAATTATTACGTACGCACTTGATATTAATATTAGCATTTAAATGTACAGCATTATTCGGTCACGGTGATTTATGGACCCTAATCATGCTAATGTAACAATCTGGCGCCGTCGGTTGCATACACAGCGAATACACCTTTTTTATAAGAACATCATTTAAAGGGATATTGAGAGATCCGATGAGAGATTTGTTTAAAAATAAAAATAAAAATATCATTACCTTGTTTATGATATACATATATACAGGTTGAATCAAAAAAGATTGAAACGGCCCTCTGACCTTGATGTGTAACCATGGTCCAGCTCAAGATAACATGGGTTTTTTACCGGGAGCTACTTTTTTTTTCAAAAGTAGCGCCCGGATCATTGGATTTATTGAGAACCAGGAGCTACTATCAGTCTACTGGGAGCTAACATGTTATTAAATCAAATAAGCCTTTAAAGGCATACATTTTTGGTTCGGTAGACAGTAGTTAGTAAAAAAAATAGTAAAGGCCATCACACGAGATCGGTAGACTAAAATATTCTGAATAACATTTGCGGGTACCGTATATCAAACCCAAAAGTTGCACCTAAGATGAAACTTGCGCTGAAAATATGAAAAACCTTTCGCAAATAACCCTACGAATTCAACCACCAATCCAGTGTATGGCCGTATGGAAATCCCTGCGTGAATAGCAGCACCACTGCCCAAGCGGTGTCGGCGCTACCGGTCTACTAGATTTATGAAAACAGCTCTTGTGTACTGTAACATTTATTTTCGTGAAATTTACAGCCGTTTCGCTGAATATAATCAATGAGTCCAGTAGTATTAACCACCATGAACGATCGCCAGAAAGTAACTTTCCATTTTTGCATTCGTTGAAAATTAACTGAGAACAGTTGTAAACTCGCCTTTTGCAAGTCGCTACAATCTAAAGGAAATCCCACAATCATGACAATCATGCAGTCGGCGGCCCGGCACTACATGATAGTGAACACAATTAAGATTGGTTTTCGCTGATAAAAATTAGTATTTTTTTGCTAGAATTCGTCTGTTATGAATTGTGGAGACTTCCAAATAACAAACTCGACTTGGGCAAGCTTATCGTCAACGGGCGCTGATTTGGACAGAATATCAGCGCTCGGTCGTTTATTTTTCAGCAGTAGGCCAAAAAACAATTGTTATGTTGTCCTCCACAACTGTCGGAGAGGAGGGGTGGGTGGGCGGATTTTTTTTAAATTTTAATTTAATTTTACCAGCGGAAGCTCAAAGTTTAGCCAACAAGAAGTTGAAATCACTCTAAGAGTCGCACATATATGTTATAAACACTTTATTTAATATTCAATGCCATACTGTTAAAAAAAATCTGAAATGTTTTCCCCCCGCTTTTCTTGAACCTTGACTATGTAACAAAGTGACACATTAGAGTGTCACATAACTGTATACATTTATACCTGAGAACCCACCCCGGATGCATGTCCTAGTAGTATATCACAAATGAAATGTTGATATTCTGAGCAACTCTTGCTCGGTCATCAGGGTATATGGATTTCAACTGTAATAGCCCATTTTTTATCGCTGAATTCTCCAAACCATTCAAACATTGCCTGATTGGCCAATGTGATAGCTACATATAATTACGTGGATCACTCCTCAACCCCCCCCCCCCCCTATATTCTTCGCTATGATATAATTTAGCCAATTAGATTTTTTCCAGGATTGTACCTCAGAATCTAAAATGCACGTTTTCATACTAACTTGGCTTCGATGCTTGAGCTTAACCTGTATTCTCGCTAATGCCAAAACATCATGACTGAATTGTTGATGTTAAATGATCATGATTGTACATTAGGCTAATGAGATTGTGTTCTTCATTTCCCAGTATTGCAACCAATAATCATGATAATGGTAGTTGACGAGAGAAAAAACATCCAGAGAAATTGGAAAATTAATTGATATTATTTTTGAGGTTAAAACTACTGTTCTCTTATGCCCGTCATGTAAATTTGTCTATGGTATATCGCACCAGCAAAATAATAATCAGATTTGCAGCATTTAAAAGATATATTTTGTTTTGTTATTGTCTTTAGAAAATCAAATAGAGCGGGAAATAAAGGCATGTTCGGGTAACAAATAAATGAGTGTGCCGATAAATTAATACTTGTAATCATCCACTGTGAACTCGAAGTCTTCGTGGGCTTATTAGTGGAATCGCTTAACGAAATTACGTTTACAGACCGGATACAAGCACCAAAGTTTGCACGAATTTCACTAATTAGGTCAAAACAATTGATTTTGGAAGGGGTGCTCATTTGGCAAATTATTGGAACATAAGATGGCGGCTAAAAATTGATATGGCGTCCATTTACACATTAAATGTTTAAATGCATTCAGCAATATTTGATTAGTGTTAATAGTGTACTAGTGTGATACAAATATAATACGAATACACTATATTGATCAAAATTACAATATGGTCGGCAAAATTTAAAATGGCGGCCGCTTGATACTTATTGTATATATTAATGATACATTTTATGTAAAGAGTAGCTCTTGACAAAAAGAATGTTGTGTACGTCGATGTGTTTTAATTGATAAAAGATATTTGAAGATGGTAATTATCCAATATGGCCGCCAAAGAAGATATAATTGGTCGGTGATGTCAAACTTGCCCTAAAAAGCATTATTTTGTGCCGATATTTCTTGGGATATTTGTGGTTCATCCACTTAATCATACGGCAAAATATATAGAAACAGTTATCAATTAACTGGCTGGCAGTCATCAGGTCGAAGAAATGTCTGCCTATTTTAATACAATGAGATAGAACAATGATAGCATCCTTATTCTTGATTTCTCACTATTTGGCACATTTCCATTTACAAATGCCAGTGCATTCATGATTTATAAGACCTGCTGGTGCATTATATTGAACAGTTCCATCTTTTATACACTTTGATTAACTCTTTGCATGTATCTGATACCTTGGGGATAGTTAACCAAACCGGATTCCAAACACCGTTTGTCTGTTTCCATCATAGGTACGTGTTGTCTTGTCCGGTTACTTGCAGCCCATCTGCCCATTTGATATATGTCCCGATTTGAATGTTGACAAAGTGCATTCCGAAATAAAAATGAACTTTGTTGGTAACAGCATATCGTCTGTTGTGTTCCTATGTTGAATTGTCCATACAATATTAATAACTTTGTTGGAGGTAGTCTCCCAAATGCACCTGGCTTGTTACAAGAAAGGTAGCCCTCCCCTCGTCCATTCGTCGTATGCTTTCCAAGCACATAAGTGTGCCCTTATAACCATTGGACCGATGAAATCGTTTCACAATCCGTAAATGCGTGGAACATTCACAGGGCTTTGGACTTTGGTTCTCCTCTTTACCAATGATACCGAACGCTATCCATATCTGTTGTATCATGCAATGTGAGAATGAGCTTTACCATAAGTTGTGTCTAACTGTAATATCTATCTGGGATTGCTTAAGTAGTGACAAAACCAGGTTTTCAAGGAGCAAATCAATGCATACATTGACTATCAAGGGGATAGTAAAAAAGAGAGGCCCTCTGTCCACCCAGATGAATCTAACGGATCTCTTATAGTCACGAAGCATACGATGTTAGTTCACTATCATGTCGTTCTTCAATCAAAGCATCTTCCAAATTGTTTGGGTATGACTTTGTCATTTGGCATTCTGGCACCGCAACAGACGGAACTTCATGAGCAACTGTATATTCGCATTGTTGTCTGGTAGATTGAGCTATTTGTCACTGGTTTCCTGTGTGGATGTTCGAAGTAGTGGCCTCATATTATTGCTAAATTTAGTCTTGGTGGGAAATTAGAAACCCGTAAGCTATGATTCCGTTAGGGCCTGTTACTCCGAATTATTTCCATGGAGCAGCTCGTCCAGTAATGACTTTGAGCTAGCAGATAACGAATCATATTAGTTATCATATATATGGGTTGAAAATAGAAAGTTTCACACTGTATTTAAAACACATTACATTAAAGCATTAGTGCTATTCATTGTAGCGGCCATTTTTAATAGCGGCCATCTTTAATCTTGTGGTTGTATGTTACATAGCCTTATCTAGTATATATAAACATAAAATAAAATATAAGAAATACCGTACGTTATTATTTTGGGACTTTACGTATAAAATCGTTGTATCAAAAGCCGCCATGTTGGATTCAAAAATTAACTTTTGATAACCAACAAAGCATATCCATATTAAATAATTCCACTGATATAATACATCCTTCCAGTATTTAGACTGTGATTAAAAACATTTTATTGTCTTTTGCAACACGTCATTTTATGGGAGCAGCCATCTTGGATTATGATGATATCTGACATGAGCACCCCTTCTAGAATCACGTGTCATAACCTAAAGAAGAAAATATCATCATGGTTTGCTTGTATCCGACAAGTTAACGTAATGGCCAACATTGCCCTTAAGCGATTCCACTATATATCGCTTCCCGGGTGTACCCTTTCGGTGTAGGAAATAAAAAATACTAAGAAAACATTCAAATATTTTTTCTATATCTCAAAAATGGAACAACGAAATGGACATTCATGAAGCAAATTGATATGATAGAAGTCAATTTCAAAGGTCAAAATAGAAACCCTAAATTTAATTCGGAAGTGTTTTAATTAACTTTCGTTAATATCGGATTAATGATTAATGGATTAAAGTCCAACCCTGTATGCCTGCTCAGAATCGTGTTCTGTGGTTAGAGTTCAGGTCTCATAAGCTAAAGATACCCGTTTCGTATCCCGGCATGGCAGAATTTTGTGCAATACCTTTGTTTAACCCTAACCATCCGCAAATGTGCACGGTAAAGTCTGTCTGTGCCAGCTGGCGTGGCACTTTTTCGATGAAATAATGGCCCCAGGCTACATATTTGGGCCAATACACTGACCCGAATATAATGGTTGGCCCCGTGGCGCACTGGTAGAGCGTTCGTCTGACAACCGAGAGGTTGTGGGTTCGAGCCCCGGTTGTCCGCGTTATTGTCGTTGAAAACAAATGTATTCAAAATGTGACTTAGGAGGTTAGGGTTAACGGAATTTTTTTTTCTCTTTTTTTTCTTTTTTCAAAATTGTCCATGTATGATTTTATTAACCCTAACCATCCTCAATGCCGCAAATGTGCACGGTAAAGTCTGTCTGTGCCAGCTGGCGTGGCACTTTTTCGATGAAATAATGGCCCCAGGCTACATAGTCGGGCCAATACACTGGCCCGAGTATGGTTGGCCCCCGTGGCGCACTGGTAGAGCGTTTGTCTGACAACCGAGAGGTTGTGGGTTCGAGCCCCGATGGCGGCGCCACTCTTTTTGTCCGCGTTTTTGTCGTTGAAAAAAAAATCTTCAAAATGTGACTAAGGAGGTTAGGGTTAATAATTTTTCAAACTTTAAAAATGTGTCAGTCAAAGTAATTTGCATGATTGCTTTGCAACTTGTAATTGGATCCAACGAATGTTTGTTACGGTGGGTTACGAAAAGAATCGCGTCCCGTATTGCCTTACACGACAGATGGAGTTCTAGGAATATCTAGTGGGTTTCTTCGGGAATATTGTAATTAAAATGTAAACTCTCTGGAACCGACTGTCAGTCAGGGTATCATCAATCTGACTGAACGTAAACCAGAATCGGTCTACAACAGGTTGTCCTTAAATATAACAAATATTATATGCAAAAAGCCGTTGACGTTGAAAACCCCCTCTTTCAAAGCCCGTGGTAGTAGTATACACTGCATAATCAGTAGAAGTATGACAAATTGAATATTTCCCATAAGAAATCACTAAAAGATTCAAGGAAACCCCAAAACAAAACAAATAGAATATTTCGAAATCAAAAACACAATTCTCATGGTAGAGTCCTACAAAACGATTTCAATTTGAAGACATTGGGAGAAAGGCATTAGGTGATTTGGTTCTTACTATCGACATTACATTTGTTAAAGGTTGACCATTTTACACCAAAAAAAATCACTATTTACTGATTTATTTTAAACTGTACGGTACATGTTCAATATAGAGGTTACCAGTTTTTAGCTGCAATCTTGTTGTCGGGAAAAAAGCGCTGAGCATACTCCACTACGCTCGAACTCTTTGCGCTCTCACACATGCGTAGT
>CM069453.1:47060573-47108073 GCA_035610835.1 Ophiura sarsii
ATCGATCAATTAATAAAAAAAAAATCAGCTTGATAGATGAATTCTTTGACTTAAGTTTTTTAAATGAAAAATGTGTACGTCTTGATTGGTTTAATTGTAGGAATGAATGAGTGAATGTATAGATAAAGAATGCAGATAGATTTTTTTTAAATGATTAAATATTTCGATTAAAAAATACATCCAATTAGATTAAATGCCTGATGAATAGATAATGAATTGATAAGTGTAATATATTTACTGGATGTCACGTAATTACGAACATGTCCACTTTGCGTTATATTCTTTCATTTGTACATTGAAGCCATGGTGTTAGGATGACACATCCATCCAGTAACGACATGTATCATTTATCAGCCCGTTGGGTGTGTATAGCCCATCGTCGGATCATTACAAAACCGTTGAAAATGACCGTAAAATGCAACAAAAAGAAATTGGTGAACATTTTATTGGTCGGTATTCATCATTGCACGTGAACATTTTGTTACCAATTTCTCAATAAATGGGTCGATCGGGCCTTTTTTCCGTCGTCTATGCAAATTAAAGCAATTATCAATGTAATTGTTGAAGCCGTTACACACCGGGGACTCCCACAATGATTAAGCAGAAAAGTAATTCAATCAATGCAACCAAACATGATCCAAAGTTATTAAAACCACAAGCGTGAACTACAAGACTAATATACCTATATAAGTCTCAGGTGATACAACGTAACGAAAGCTTTCTAATTGTAAAATGAGTTGTTTCAAATTGCAAGCCGACATCTGCCGTCGCTATACTATACTTTTATGCAGTATGCATTGAACCCTAAAGCATGTAATGTTAGATTGATTCCAAAGTTAAAAAGCATTTCAATATTGTTCATATTTGCAGTAAAGGCCCCTATACCAGATCATGATGTACCTTTTAAAACAGTAGTATGCCAAGGTCAAAATAAAACCCCTAAATGTAATCATGGTATGAAGGATCTCTTAAAAGATTGAAAAGTCATTATTGAAGATTGTGCTGAGGGAAGGATCTTAAAAGATTGAAAATGGTCAAACCCTAACCCTAACTCTAACCCTAACCATAACCCTAACCCTGACCCAAACCCTAACCCTAACCCTAACTGAAATCATCATATTAAATATTTACCGTAAGCTCAGATTCAGTTTGATGGCTAGTATTAAATTTAAAGACAAGCTTAAATCAAAGATTTTCTAGTACATACTAGAAAATCTTTGGTTACGCACATGTATTATAATTATCAGCCCGTTGGGTCTGTAGCCCAAAGGGATCAAATATCCCGTAAAATCGTTGAAACTGGCCGTAACAAGTAATGTATTTAAAAAAGACAACGCCTCAGCTTAAATAAACAAAGATTTCTGTTTCAATGGGGTTGGAAATTTATTCTAAATGGAATTTCCCAGAAATCCCCAGCCACTTTCTGTCAACGCTATCTCTGCTGTACAGAAACAAACAAACCAACCCCATGAAAACAGCCATAAATTATAACAAAATAAATATTGTACGAGACTTAATATCCCGCCTTAATATTTAATACATATTGCTCATAAAATTCCTACACAACATGCGATGTTTCCATCCAAATATAACTTTGGTTTTATCTAATATCGACTGTATCGGCACAACTTTTGCTCTCAACCCTTCATTTATGAATGGAATTTCCCAGAAAATTCCACCCCTGTTCCGTCAATGCTATATCTCGAAACCATTACCTTTCATGTATATGATATGGTAATTAAAAAATGTATGAGTAAATTTCATTATGACTAGCTCGAGTGAACTTGTGTAGCCTATCTGTGTCATTCAAAACACCCGCTTTCGGGTAATACAAGCCGCCCAGTTTCCCTATATGAACATGAAACTTTCTAATCATTACTTTCAGGCCTACATTGCCCTAGACAGCTTCACCTTTTCAGGTATCGTATACATTGTATTTATTTATATTCCATTAACACAAGTAATAAGATACGGTATATATTGTTTGTCTTAACCCTATTGTTGTCGATGTAGCACGCACAATATACCGCCCAAAATGCGCCTGTCTACAACGCCAATTCGAATATAGACCACCTTCGGCGGGAAAATGCAAACAAGATAGTTGGTAAACATTTGTTAAGGTTTATCATTTACACATGCACATTTTGTCACCAATTTCTAAAAATAAATGGTCGATCAACCCCGGTCTTGTTTTTTCGTCGCCTAATGCCAATTAAAGCACCATATTATGTTATTATCAATGTAATTGTAATTGAAGCCGAACACTCCTTATAGTACTAATGAGTAAGCAGAAAGTAATTCAATCAACATGATTTTAAAATGTATTAAAAACCACATAGCGTGATACAATGTAATAAAAGCATTCTCTGATTGTAAAATGAGTTGTTCAAACCGACATCTGCTGCCGTTGCTATAACTTATATGGCCGGCCGGGCGATTCCATGAAAACGAGACGCAATAAATAAATTAAAACCTGCTCAGTCCCAGCAATTCATTTTCACCCTCATATTATTGTTCCAAGCACATGCAAGGGTTATCACATGTAATCACTGTTGATGGGCTATAATGGGTAAGGCGAAGCCTTATAAATGCCCATCCAATATTATCCTAACATTCAATGCATTATCAATATATATACAGGGTGAGTCAAAAAGAAGTTGTACGGATTTAAATATTTTTTCCTGAAAAAGAAAAAGAAAACTGACCTAAATCTCAAGCGATATTTTGACGAGAATATTCTTCCGATCATTTGAAAAAAAGAATGACTGAAATCGATCATTCCTATCCAGATTTATAGCTATTTTACTAAAAGAACCTATTTTTTTAGCTGTCCAACGATACGTAAAACAGAACAAAGTAAAGAAAATGTTTAAAACTCATCATTATCATATCAGAAAGTAATTGGTTTATTCCTCATAATGCAAAATCATAGAACCCGTCAAAAAGAGAAGGTTAAAGTCTTATATAATTGTAGTCACTGTCTATTTATTCTAGGCACACCATTCCCACCTGTGTTTGAAACTCCCGGGCTTTAATCTTATTTGAATATGAATGACCGTGTGTACATTTTGCTGCCCACTTTTAGAGTGAGTAGATATCAAGAGAATAAAGCGTTTCGTGGACAGCTAAAAAAAAGGGGTTCTTTTTTTAAAACAGGCATAGCTCCTGATATAATTGATCGATTTCAATGATTTCTTTTGTCATATGAGCGGAATAAGTTGCTCTTTAAATACGTGTCTCATTGGTTTGTCAAATTTGTTTGGTCTATTTTTAAACAAATATTCATTCCCGTACAACTCCTTTTTGACTCACCCTGTATGAAGCTATGGGTAAAATTTTGTATCAGCATTTTGCTGCTGCCAAAGAGATCCCATGCCGTATGTGAACTTGTCACTTTACACTGAGAGTTGCATCTACTCCATTTTTGAAGCTGTTAATCGTTGTGGCTTTACTGTCCTAGCTGGCAAGTTATTCCATGAGTTGACATACTCTGTTTGTGAAGGTGTGCTCTCTTAGTCTCAGTCGGGATTGTCGCTTTTGGATTTTTAAGTTGGGTCCTGTAGATACATAATTATGTTGCTGCTTGCCATCTCGAAATATTGATTTCTGCGTTTCATTTCCATTACTCATAATTTTGTAGACTTGGATCTGCAGGTCACCTCTCCTCCTTCTGTACGCTAGTGTTGGTAGATCTAGTGCTCTTAATCTGTCTTCGTCTGACATGTGTCGTAGGTCTTCACTAGTTTAGTAGTTCTTTGCTCTGTACCTTTTCAATTCGTTGCATGTCTTTAAGGTAGGTCAGATTCCATATATTGTTTGCGTATTCCAAGATTGGTCGGATCAGTGTTTTGTATAAGGTCTTCAGCATTCCCACATCCATGAAATTGAAAGTTGTACTGATGATACCCATTTCATTTAATTTAATTTCATATTTATTTAGCCAAATCAACATTGCACATTAAAACACATATAAAGATGGAACATACAATAATCAAATATAATATAAAACACAATAGTAAAAAACACAGACAGAAAGCATGTTGATAAGACCAAGGATAGCCCAAAAAACCACAATAGCTTATTTCCATTGGGGTCCTTTCAAGATAACAGCACAAAGAAGAGCGAAACAACCAACAAGTCAAGGCATGGTACCCCTCCCTCTCTCAATCTTGCTTTCATTGCAAGATGAGATGTTACTTCTTTTTTGAAGTAGGCATAAGTATTGCTCGATTTAATATCGCCTGGAAGAGAGTTCCATGCCCCAACCGCAGTACATTGAAAGGTGTTGCTGCCAAGTTGTCCCCGGACCCTTGGAATGACAAAATTAAGGTGGCTATCCCTGGTATTATAGCGATGCATTTCTGATACTTTCATGAAATGTTCACTAAGATAACCTGGTGGGTGTTATCAAAAATGTTGAAGGCATGGTTCAACTTCATTTGCTTAACTCTATAATCAACATTTAAAAACCCCAATCTGTCAAGTTCAGCCTGGCCAACATATGTTCTTGAGTCAAAACCAAGAACAAATCTAACAACCTTATTTTGAGTGACCTGAAGTCTATTTTGGAGTTTTTAAAAAGACCTGAAAACCAAGACGAACAAGAATAGTCAAAATAGCACTGAATCAAGGCTGTAACTAAAGTTTTACGAGTTATTTGATCAAGAAAATGAGCTTGTCTGTATAAAAATATAAGTCTTGCACCAGCTTTTTGAATAACATTGTTAGCAACAGTCTCGCCTGAAAGGCACTTATCCAATGTGATCCCTAAATACTTGACACGATCTTGTTGGCCTTATTTGCAACCATTGCTACATGTTTGCTGAAAGTGAGTGTTGGGTCAAACTTAACTCCGAGGTCTTTTTCTTCTTTTAGAACTTCCAGGTTTCTTCGATCATTATTTTCAGACATGCTGTAGGTGTGAGGTTCCTGCTGATTGCCATAATGAATGATTCCACATTTCGACACGTTGAATTTTAGTTGCCATTTGTCAGAATGAAAGAATGCCGGGAGCTTAACAGGAAAGTCCAACTACAACTTCGTAAAGACAAAACAACTTTCATCACCAAAATGTGTTCTGAAGTTGAAAAGGACGGTACAGCCAACAACACCAATGACGTGTACAAAAATATCAAACCCCTAACAAAGAAACCGGTTCCCATCAGACTTAATGTCTTGAAGGATGCTGATGGTAAAATTCTTACGGAAGATTACGAAATAAAAGCTAGATGGAAACAGTACTGCCAAAAACTGTATGCATCCCAGGAAAGTATTCAAGTTGAGGATAACACGCATTACAATGACATGTCTGAGCCAGATATTCTGAAGAGTGAAGTGACCCAAGCTATGAAGAAATTAAAGAATGGTAAATCGTCTGGAGCTGATAATATTCCTGCAGAACTCCTAAAGGAAAGCGATAAGGAGGGCATTGATGTAATCCACAGACTATGCGCCAAGATTTGGAAAACAACAGAGTGGCCAACAGACTGGAAGAAAGCAGTCTTCCTCCCTCTTCCAAAGAAAGGGGACACCAGATATTGTGCTAACAACCGCACGATAACCTTAATTTCCCATACTAGCAAGGTTCTACTCCATATCATTGCAGAAAGGATCCGACAACATCTGGCGAATGAGTAACCACCAGAACAGGCTGGTTTCAGGAAAGGGCGAGGCACAAGATAATCAAATAGGCAATCTGATAAACCTGATGGAGAAGAACCTGGAATTTCAGCAACCCCTATACCTATGCTTCATTGACTACTCCAAGGCATTTGACTGCGTGCAACACTCAAAGCTATGAATTGTAATGCTAGAAATGGGTTTCTCCCCTCACATAACCGAGCTGATTAAATCCCTCTACAAATACCAAGCGGCTACAGCAAGAACAGATAATGGGTGAGTGGTTCTCAATTAGGCAAGGCGTTCGTCAAGGATGTATCCTGTCACCCTACTTATTCAGCATTTAAGCAGAATACATCATGAGGCAGGCTTTTGATGGATTTGAAGGACAAGTCTCAGTGGGAGGTCGCATAATTATCAATCTCCGATATGCTGATCATACCACCCTGATAGCGAGAACTGGAGATGATCTTCAAGATCTAATATACAGAGTGAAAGCAGCCAGTGAGAAGTTTGGGCTCTTCCTGAATGTTAAGAAGACCAAAGTCATGATCTGTGGAAATAACAGCAACCAACAGGTGAGAGTCGATAATAATAAAGTAGATTGTGTTGACACCTTCAATTTCCTCGGATCACTCATTCTTAAAGATGGTGGAAGCTCGGGGGAGATTAAAAGGCGACTGGCCATGGCTAAAACATCAGCAAATGCGCTATCAACCATTTGGAAGGATAGAGGAATCACAAAGGCCACAAAAGTACGCATTATGAAGGCATTAATCTTTCCGGTTGCTACATAATGGAGCTGAAACCTGGTCTGTAGGAATTGCGGATTTAAAGAAAATATCAGCTTTCAAAATGTGGTGTTGGCGCAAGATGTTAGAAATATCATGGAAAGAGCATAAGACCAACTAATTTGTCAGAAGCCAGATTGGGGACCAAACTTCTCTGTGTAACAAGATCATGCGCAACAAACTGCAATTCTTTGGACACATTGCTAGACGGAAAGGTGACAACCTAGAAAAGGTGATAACTCAAGGAGCTGTCGAAGGAACTCGTAAACGTGGCAGACCAAAACTCCGCTGGACTGATGGCATTAAGGAAGCAACAGGTTTATCTCTTATCTCTGCACATCGCATGTCACAAAATAGACAACGATGGCGCTCCATCATCAACAGGGTTACAAAGAATCAACCGTGAGCCGCCGACGACGACGACGACGATTTGTCAGACCATTCACTAAGATTGTCCAAATCTTTTTGAAGGAGCTCACAGTCTTCTTTGGTCTGTACATGTACATAGGTGAGGGAAAAAATGTTTCAACGTTTGGCTATTGTTTACTGTGAAAAAAATTGACTTCTTTAACTCACCTCGAGAATGGTAACTTGGTTTGAATTGATGCCACTAGTATAATTTTAAGTAAGGCCCTATCTCGCCCCCCCCCCCCCGATTTTTTCTTGAAGCTCCACCACCACCCCACTCCCCCACCCCACCCCACCCAAAAACACTGATGCTAGTGCCGCGCGCCACTGATATGTAAAAGTATGCGGTACAGCATTCTTGACATTGGTCTCGTTACTCAGGCTACGTTCTGCTGCCGTACGGTCCACTAAGCCGGGAGCTGATATGTAGTTTCTTGTCCAAGTATATGATTAATTCTGTGTCAAATTGACTCAGATTGTGTTAATAATGTAGAGTATAAATTCTGTGTCAGGTGTAGCCAGCCAAACGATAGAACAACAAATACTATTTTTGTCCTCAATCTTGAATACGTATATCATATAACCGGTTCCGTCTACACCTGCCTGCTTGGTAACGATTTATATGTTGCGCCCTCTTTCGTCACTTTTTTCTTTATTGGCGCACATAAAATACCAATAATCATCATTATACATCACTGCAACTAAAAGTTGACTAAACAACAATATTCATAATACAACTAGTATAAGTAACTTAATTTTGATTCTAAATTCCTCAAACAAGATTTGATTTGTTGTTGTTGTGGAATGAAATGTTCTAGAAACACACTTTCATCAGCTGTATATTATTTGGTTAAGCTAGTGCACCATGGCCATCCTTCTTTTTACATCCCTGATCACCAAACCCCTGAGTGTTTTGACATACATTTGTTCATGAATATCATTTCAGCGGTGTCAAAATATGAGCTTGTAGTCCTGGGACACAAGTTGCGCTTTATTCCGTTGAGGGCGCCAAGACGGAATAAATCGAATTTGTGGTCCTGGGACACAAGTTGCGGGTGCAATGAGATATATGCTTCTTGATGTATGTTATGGATAATATACAGCATACATCTGAAACTGCTGCAGGCAATGAAATAATGTCATTTACCTTACAACGGATAATCATAATAATAACATTTCCAATGTTGTCATATCAACTTTCCGTGATTGCTACATGTTAGTATTACTATTAGGCCAAGGTATTAGGCCTAAAAAAGTTTGTTTGCCCAAACACAATCTCAAAACCCCATGCCTTGTGGGGTGTTTTTTTAGATTTCTTTTTATTTTAAATAATATTTTATGTTGAAACAAATATGTATTAAATGATATTTTCAACTTAATTTGCCAAACTAATCAACAAAACGGCCCTGTAATTTACTTATTCCCACATATCCACACTTTAAAACACAGAACATGTCATCAGACCATCCATCATGGTTGGAAGGGTTGTACTACAGGCTGCAGGCTGCACTATTAAAACAAAATACATCGTCGCTGTACTGACATACCGGCACATGTGCCATTTTGGGCAAAATGCAGTTAAGTTGCATTTTATGATCTACAAGTGAAACTCTTTATTCTCCAAAAAAATTGAGACAAAAAGGTAATTAATTAATGAGATACCGCACTAATTAGTGTTATATGCCAGGGTTTTAACATAATACCGGCATGAAAACCTTATTTTGTATTCTGACATACCGGCACATCACGATATTCTGCCATAGACCACCGTGTAACTACATACCGGCATATCACTGGCATATCGCTGTAGGACTGTCTGACATACCGGCACATGATTTTATGACATAATTACTCCTAATTAATAATTGCAATTTGTTGTTGTAACATGCTCATAACAAACATAAGTATATATCTATTAGTGTTCTTTGACAATGATAGTGACATTTGATGTAAATGCTCTTTAACAAGTCTTTAAAAATTGGAAAATTTTCAAACACGATTTTCTCAAAACGCTGTTTTTCGTGATGTGCCGGTATGTCAGAACAGCGACGACATGTATTATCCCTAACCAGCCGGCCAGGCTATGTTTTTACGGTGTGGAGACCGGGGGAGGGGGACAAAGTATGAATTTGTAAACCATGTAATCGCCGCTAAACCCCTGGGATTCGACCCCGGACCCTCCGATCACCGCGCGTCGTCCCTATAACCACTGGCGGCTAAACCTGCCACAACGCTCACCGTGCAGCGATTTCGTACACGCATGTCAGCTTGTTGTATGACGTCATCGAATCGAATGCTCTAGCATGCGCGTTGACATTGTTTTTTACCATAGTGAATCGTAGTGTACTAGTGTAGGAAGGTTAGGGTTTTAAAGAACATTAATGTGTATTGAAATCAAATTGTATTGTCTTTTTCTTCTCTAAAAGTGTCTATATAGCAACAAAAATACAAAAAAGGTAATTGACCTACCGACCCACTTTTTTCAACCCTTTTGGGCAAACAAACCTCTTTTTTTAGGCCTTAGGCCTATACATGCTATAGATGGGAGAGAGCTCGGAAAATCTACATGATAATATCTAACCCAACCAGTTTAGGCTCATCCAGTATTTGTATATAGTATAGGAGGAGAGCGCATAAGAGTACTTTAGCACACATTATCATGATAATATTACAGTACGTGGAGCCCTTCCCACCCCGATGTCTTGGTTCTTCCATGCTTAGACTCATCAGTACAAAGACAACATCAAAGAAGTACTGATCAAGTTAGGGATTTTTAGTGTTCTAGCTACTTTTTACTATTTTGACCAAAAAAAATGGCTCCTGGTCCGATACTGTGCAAAGTTTGGAAAACACCAGGAGCTAAAACTTGGCAACCAGTGGGTAAAAAACTCCTGGGTGCCCGCTTTAATAAAAACAAAGGGTGAACATAACCACATGAGGGCAGTGTCGCGGGGCGACGAGCTGCTGTTAGTGTGTTTGAACACAATCTGACACCACCTATTTTTTTCTGGGCACAGGAGTTAATAGGAACCTGTTTCTTTAATTTAATATTAGGCGCCCGGGTCCGTTGTGGGGATAGAACCCCACGCTCTCTGACGAAAGACAAACACGTCGAACAACTTTGATTTTATTTCATACAATATTTATTTATTTACCACTTCTACGCCGGCCACCAACCATAAGATATCACAAGACAAGACAAAAACTTTACTCTGCTCCAAACAATACTCTACTCCTAAAACAACAACAACCCTCCACTTCAAAAACACCACTCCAAAAAGAAAACTTGTAGCACCTCGGGGTTTTACCTGTTAATGATACAAAGAACAGGGTATTAATTTCTAGGCCTATTTTTGCCTAAGTCAAAGACCACTATATCAAAGATTGTCACAGCCAAGCTAACCCCTGGTACACATGTACCAGTAACCAATTCCGGCTCATGATAATTGTAAAATCGGGCGTGCGTCTCCCTATGGGTGTATATGGCCATCCCCAATATACACGAATAGCATACAGAATATGCATCCTTGTATATTGGTTCAAGATATACATTTTGTAGTAAATATTATAAAAATGTCATAAGTATTGATGACAATTGTGAAATCGGGCGTGCGTCTCCCTATGGGTGTATATGGCCATCCCCAATATACACGAATAGCATACATAATATGCATCCTTGTATATTGGTTCAAGATATACATTTAATAGTAAATATTATAAAAAAATGTCATAAGTATTGATGACAATTGTAAAATCGGGCGTGCGTCTCCCTATGGGTGTATATGACCATCCCCAATATGCATACAGAATATGCATCCTTGTATATGGGTTCAAGATATACATTTTGTTATGACAAATAGAGATCACCAAACACCTACCCCCACATAGTAATCATGAAACAGGTATGAGACCCAGCATGTGCAGCTTTCTTCTTCTTCGATGACTGGCTACTTCTCCTCCGTCCCAACATACTTTGATGACTGGCTACTTCTCTTTCGTCCCAATAGACTTCGATGACTGGCTACTTCTCTTTCGTCCCAACAGACTTCGATGACTGGCTACTTCTCTTTCGTCCCAACAGACTTCAATGACTGGCTACTTCTCTTTCGTCCCAACAGACTTCGATGACTGGCTACTTCTCTTTCGTCCCAACAGACTTCGATGACTGGCTACTTCTCTTTCGTCCCAACAGACTTCGATGACTGGCTACTTCTCTTTCGTCCCAACAGACTTCGATGACTGGCTACTTCTCTTTCGTCCCAACAGACTTCGATGACTGGCTACTTCTCTTTCGTCCCAACAGACCTCGATGACTGGCTACTTCTCCTACCATGCTTACGGTCTCATACCATTCCATAATTACCCATAAAATTGTCCAACCCATATGGTTCCCAAGGCGTAAATTCTCAGTAATTCGTTAATTTGTAATACACATCCAAAAGCCTACTCAAATATCGTTCATCAGTGTCCAAAACATCTCAAGGGCATTATTGAGTGAATTTCAACCATCTACTTCAAATATTATGTGTATGTCTTCATCGTAGTAACTTTACCAAGTATTCCAAAAGTGTTAGGTGACAATGAGTAATTAATTTAGTAATTCTCTGATATCCAAAAATCCAAATCTCCATCATTTTTCAACCTCAGTACACCAAATCGTGAATTACATAACCGAATATAATTTCGTACAATACTGCCATCATATGAGTATTATGATGGGAAAGACGAAATTATTATTTGTAAATACCAATTGTTTATTTTTACCTTAACTCTTCAAAGGTAAAACTCCTACAAGACTGTCTGCTCCAAATCTATAATACAATCATACAAGACAATAGGCCACCGATAATTAATCTAATTTACAACAATATCGTACTCTGGAAGGCACAGCATCCAGCAATCGATTTATCAAATTGAGACAGACGATTTATGATGAGAAGCCTACGCATTTCACCTAGCGAAGTATACAAAATCATAGATGATCGTTCTGCAAACGAACCGCTAATGTTATTAGTCTATAAAACGCGCCAATTAGCAGACGACATTTAATAAAATACTCCGCCAATTCCATCAATATCCAAAAGTGCGCCAAATTTAGCTGACTACATTCTATAATTAATTTAGTCACCAACACGCCGTATTCAATCGAAAAGCTGCACCGATTAATTAAATCGCACAATCGGCCTAAGTTTTTGATATCAAATCCTAGTAAATTTAAACAGTAAGCCCATAACAAATAGGCTTATCACAATTTGCTCCAAAATTGTCTCATTCTCAACTCCATGTGGCCTACAAATTCGATCACCACAACATCGTCATATCCGCGCAATTTGGCTCATAAAATACAATACAAGTTTTGAATAACACCTCATAAATCGTCATTCTCACCCATCAGTAGGCTTATCGATATAATTAAAATAAAGATGTCAACAGGTCTCAGCACGCAACCACAATATATATTTAGTTTTGGGAAACGAATCTACAAACATGATCATCACCAGATGCCTAAGTTAATATGCATCACCACATTGTATTAATAATAATGAAATAAATGAACAAGCCTAGGCCCTTTTTTATAGGCCCAGCCCTATCCAACGTTCTCCCATAATGCACATTAATTTTGTTTTCTCCACACAATATTATATAAATGACAGCCAGTGAAAAAATCACTGACCATCCAGGAATTGAACCTGGGACCTCCGGGTTACTAGACCGGTGCTCTACCATAATGTTCAACAAGTCCCCAACGGTATCTATTATAATCCTCATCCAGTTTTCTGCCTTTTGTGCATCATCTACATTAGAATAACAATCAAATAACTGAACAAGCCTAGGCCCTCTTTATAGGCCCAGCCCTATCCGACATTCTTTTGCATGAACACAACGAATTAAATTAAACCCGCAATGTTTTCAATTTTACCAGGTATTTTATTAGAATAAAATAGAATCACAACCGTAATTTTGCGACGTCCAAAATGCCTATCCAAATCACCAATCATCACATTAATTTAATCACACAGCTCAAAAGAACTCTGCACGATTTTAAGCATCAATAATATTTCATAGGTCTGTCCTGACAAAAGGGCAATTTGGTTTTCAAAAATGTGAAATAGAATTTCTGAAACCGAAAACATGGGAAAACCTTAGCCTTCTTTAAAACAGGCCTTCCCCTCATCACACGCTGCATCATTATTTTAGAAAGGTGTACTAAATTCCTGGCATATAGAATTTAACTCGTAAGTTTTACTAGTATTTTAAAACAGGCTGTAGTTTTAAAAATACTAACACAATCAGGCCTACATTTTACCCCACAACAACACGCTAGGCTAGCGTCAATTGGTTTACACTTCAACAACATTATAATCGTCAGGTCTCGGCAATCTGAACACCCATAATTGTACATTATTTTTGTATACGGAATATGAAAACAAATATCCTAAAAGCCATCAGAAAAATCTCTCTCAATTATAATCGCCAGGTCAATCGAAAATGCACAAATCAATAGGCCCGTGGAAAGCCTACGATACAAAATGTGGATGTTTTGAATTTATAAACCATCGAATAAATCAAGAAACCATTGATTCAAAACATCCTACGGTCTCTAAAGTGCTCCAAAATCACCGTGTCTCTCGCCATCGCATACTCACAGTGTACAAGTTTATAATTTTAATAAAAAATAAAGGTCCAGAAAAGAGGCCGTATTTTATCTTTTAATTATAAAAAATACCCCCCAAAATACCACTGCCGAAACCTAACAATTTATTTAACATGATTATCAATGTGATGCATTCATATTTGCAGAATATGGTATGGATTGGATGCTAAAAGAATTGACTCACCACTTAAAATATTCTCCGGTATAATCCTCACAAATCGTCACATAAAACTCTCGCATCCAGCTGTCCGCTCCAAAATCAAATCCACAAAGAGGCAATTTTCGGCCGTGTGCGCGCGCGCCGGACGGAAGGAAGTCAACGCGCGCGCGCTGATTGGCCTAATCGCTAAAAGTACTGCAGTGCTGTCCCGCCATGCACTATTATACTTCCTGTCAGAATGCAGTAATGCCAAAAATACCAGAAGTACAAGAAATACAAGAAGAGTCCTTAAAACAAATAGCTCGCCCATTTTGGGTAATTAATTGATTGATCTTTGCAATCCCGTTACAGCAGCAAACAAAGTTTTAGTTGGAAACCCCTGGAAACAGGGTTGGAAAATCAAATTCATGTCCAGTATTTATGCATGGAAGGAACAGATTCCCTGAGTTATGGTATAAACCACCAAAACGTGTATTTTCCAAAATATTATAGACTTGTAGAATTTAATTCCTCCAAAAAGTTAGGTACTCCCCCCCCCCCCCCCCCCCCCCCCCCGACCCACCATTTCGGATATTTCGTGATATATTGTTTAATTTGTTTTTCTCAAGTTGCTTGATAATGGTGTGTGTGGGGGGGTGTGTGTGGGGTGGTTGGGGGGTGGGGGGGTAGAGATGTTAATCAATGTGCCAAATTGCCCACTATTTACGCTCAAAGAACAACTCTCATCTGATCAATGAAGTGTTATCATGGTTATTGACAACTGCAGTGTAGAGTGATGCTCTATGACTTTTGAGCACAACATTAGTGATGATTTTGGCATATATTCAGGTCGAGATCTGCGGTTGCTGAGTACTGAAGAGACTGCTACAAATTTGATATCATTGGCAAGATGAACACATCATCTTTCCATTGATATATGTAACACAAAAACATATGATGAGACATATAATGTGTGAACAAGATTGCTACACAGTACAGTGATGCTCATAAATGAAGAAACTTCAAGATTTTATCCAAGGCTGGGGCGGTATTCAAATACCTTTTCGCTTTCATGATGGAGTCCACAATCGTACTTGTGCTTGTAATATATACTCGACTTAATTCCTAGCCTCAGGTCACATCATGGATAACCATTTGCACATGTTGAACTGTGCCACAGCAGTGTGTGCGATTAGAGACCCGCCAAACTGTCAAGTAAACTGTGATTTAGTTGGATCAGAGGCCATGACATACAACCCTGTTATCCAATCACACAGCTGCACATATAACTGATATTGTTACAGCGGCGGCATACCCCTGTGATTTTCCTTGGTGTAACTGCACTAGGCAACTCACAATGTATTAGTACCTCATCATCAAGTCCATCATCAATCGTCATCTCTCAATTTTGGGATTTTATACCAGTGTATTGGGTTTAAACCATTTGTATTCTGTCCTTATTTCTTCTTCTCCTACAAGCTCTTTGCATAAGAAATGTCTTTCTTTGCAATTATGTTATACACATCTGAACAATTGTATAATCTATTATTATATTACAATTCACGTAAGTACACCCCGATTGCCTAAAAATCACACCGATGTCCCATGACCGCTTGCGCTACCCTCGGAACCGAAATAATCCTCTGCACTTCCCCAACGGATTTAAAGTCGGTATAAATATGTAAAAGTTTGTTCATTAACCATTATTTACTAATTAAAACCCTCATGGCTGACGAAATTCTTTTAGTTTTTGCGTAGTTTTATAGTTTTTACGGAATGTGAATTTGTATTTTAGACCGGAGTAGTCCCCGAACCAGGGTGCTTATGCCACAGCACAGGCGCATGATTGGGCGTCATTTTGCGTGATGCGTGACGGGCTGATCATGACAATTATAAAATTTAGTGAGCGCTTTTTGGCTCACAATTTATAGCAACACTGCTCTAAATAAGTATTTAGGTATTTCTTTATTCGTTGACACTTGATATTGTATCTCTCTTGGTGGCCGATTGGATAGGAGTGTTGCAGATAACTCTTACTGATCAGCATACGTGCACATAGTGATATCGAATCTCGGGGATCGAATCCCACTGGCGGCACATTCTCTTTTTTCTTTATTTTTGTACAACTATGACATTGTTTTATGAATTGAACATTGGAAATTTAATTTATACAAATGCCTTTTTTTCTCTGAAATATGATATTTGAATTATTTTTTATAATCGCAATTTAATAATATAAGAGAAATGTACGGCTTTTCAATAAGCACAGCGGCCATGGGGTTAAATATCGAATATAGTCTAAAATCGGGGTAATAAAGAGATATTAATAAATTATAATTTTGTAATGAATACTAATTTGCAATATGAACAGGGGCGTAACTAGGTATTTTCATTTGGGGGGGGGGGGGGCATCAGGGGTGGATGGCCTCTGGGGGGGGGGGGGCATATCCAGTGGCGGCGCCAGCATTAAAAAAAATTGGTGGGCAAACGGGGTGAAAGATACATTCGTGGTGGGGTGCCTTTTAATATCAGAATTACCTAAAATTAGCTTAATTTGGTCTAAAAGTAGATATTTCAGATCATTTTAGAGTCAAGCCACTGGTCAAATTAGGGCATGTACTGCACTGTCATGGGTCATTGTATTTTGTCATATTTCATTTGGACTCAGTACGCCTGACCGTCGTACTGAGTCAACGAAGTTAAAACAACACAATTAAGGGACATTAATTAGTGTCCCATCTCCACCCTCCAAAAAATGCAGTACTTCTCAAAATTAAGCACCCAGGTTCACTCATCGAACCCAAAATAGTAACCGCCCAGGTTTACTCATCTAGCTCGTGGGTGCCCGCTAGTATGTACAATTTTGATAAAATCATGAGGTTTGAACTTGAACCATACGTATTCTCTGGACATTCTCTGGACATTATTATCTATAATACTAAGTACCGTGTTTGTACTGTCAAGTGTCAACCACTCTATACACAAGTGGACCAGGATGAGGTTAAATAGGTCAAACTGTATCAGGGTTATGTGATCTTTGGGTTTCTATGTATTAGTATAGTGACAGATATAATGCGTATGTCTATGGCTTGGTCACTTAGCTTGCTATCAGTGATGTATACAAAATGCAATATAAATGTATTTTCATGGAACCATTACATTCATCAGTGCAGAACTGCAGCAGGTTTTCCAGTTGTATAAATTCAAAAATTAATACATTCATAAATTCATGAAATGTATGTATTTTTTAATATTAGAAATTAACTAAATCCATGTATTATTAATCATTAAGTTTATTAATTAATAAAAATACTCATGGACTGAATGTATTTAATCATTATTATTGATTAACTTAATAAATTCATTAAAACATTAATTAATAAATTCATTAAAACATTAATTAATAAATTAATAAATTAATAAATAATAAATTAATAAATTAATTTAATCAATTGACCAATTTCATTAATTTGAATTATTTCAATCAACTTCAGCATGTCATCAATTTAATTAATTACTTTTATTTAAGTAAGCCCCCCCCCCCCTCCCCCCAAAAATCAACAACTACAACAGCAAGAAAATGTTGAACATGTTGAAGAAGATGCATGGACCTCTAATTTGGTCACCCTGGCATCTCAGCAGCATGGTAAAATAGATGAAGCAGTTCAGTGAAAAACTTTACATGACTTTGATGTGATAGGTCTGTTCTTAAAGGTGGATGTTCGGATCACATTTTTTACCCATTGTAATGACGTGGTAGATGGCGGCCTACGTGATATCCACTCCACAGAAATTGCCTAAATAACTCACACGATACTAAAGAAATTTGTACACACACACGTCAATAGCTAAATTTCTCAGAATGACCTAAAAGTATAATTATTATTTCATCTCAATCAAGCAAAGCAAATACAATTTATGACTCAAACAAAATCCACCCAAACCCATAGACCTACTTAGATCAACATTTATCAATTGGAATGGACACAAATATGGCACCTTTTCAAAGAAATATCATAGCTTTAGCTTAGGCTTTATACTAAGATAGTTATAATTAATTTGGAATAAAAATAAAGTCAGAAATAGGCCTAAAGAGAAACTGGTTTGAAATTCACTACCAGCGTTTACCTAAATTTGGGTGATGAATGCGCTAGGTTAGGCTGTGATGAATGCGCTAATCTAGAACTAGATCGACGGGGATAGGTACCTTACTCTGTTATTCAGTAGATTATGGTAGCCTTCTGCAACCTTGGTCTCGCAGTCAAACAAATTAAATGGAGTCAACAATCATAACATTCCTCTTGATAATAATAATAAGCTTACAACAAGGCCTACTTCAAGTGTGTAGGGAATATTACAGAAAAATACCCTACAATAAACTTAATTTACTACACTTACTCTACACTTACACTACTACAGATTCTCCTCACTACCTCGTATGCCCAGCATTTTTGTTCCGCGTCAGTAAGCATTAAAGATAAGGATTGTGATTAGAAGTGGAAATTCTTGTGAGACCTGCCTAAAAGTCAATTAAATTAGATGTCTGCTTTTCAGTGTAAACCGAACCAGAACTTAAACCATAAGCTTAGTCTAAGCTTATGGTGCTTAGAGCTAGAACTCGTCAGATACAACACTACACACTGTAGCGCCGTGTCGTCTGCTATCACAAAAGTCAACCAGAAAAAGTCATTAAAAGTCACTAAAAGTCTCAAATCATAATAAAAACACACAATAGTTCCACTAACTATCTATCCTTATCCTATGCCTTACCTCGCAGTATAAACATAATTTTGTGCCGGCTAGAAAATGGTTTGAGCGGTTACAACAATGAGAATATTTTACAGCCAACAATCATAATATTACAGCACTCCAATAATTCTGAACATAATATAAATTTCAACAATCGTGTGTGCGATCTTTCTGACCTCATTTTATCCTCTGATTGGCTAAGAATATGTTATTCTTAACAACCAGAAAATCATCCAATTATTTTATTATAATAATAATAATAATAATATTTATTCTTATATAGCGCAATTACATCAAAAAGAACTCAAGGCGCTTTACAAAGATACATTAAAAGCGTAAAGCACACGGCACGGTAGCAATATATAAATATACAATATTAAAATTCCGATAACAACATAAAATACTGTATGAATATTGCACAGTTAAGTCTAAATAAGAATTGTTTATTTTACACCATTCACTACCCATATTGATTATGCTCAAACTGTTATACAATTACTTTACGATATTTATTGCCATGCTAATTAAGATCAATTAAAATAAGGTTTATCTACAAGGCTAACATTACTACTATGCAATTGACTGCGCGGTGGGCAAATTAATACAAATCTTATTAGGCTGGGCGCACACCGGTACCTATATAAAACACAATGCAATTCATGAGTACAATTTGAAATATGGGGGTGGGGGTGGGGGGGGGGGGAAGTCGCGCTGCATTACACCATCAACATATTTTGATATCAGAAGAAACCCCATAATTTTCTCATTATTTCTGTAAAATGTTTGGCGCAAAATATGTTTCATTTATGCGTTTAAATGCAGTGAATTACGTATATTGGTAAAGGTGGTTAAAGGTATATGTTCTGATTGCTGGCCCGATTTTCAACTTGATGTTTTCTATTTAACATGAAAGGGCATCCTTAAAATTGTCGCATTCCAAAGTTTGAGTTGCATAACTCCAATGGTTCTTATTGTAGAAGCACAAGGTCACAATAAATTTGCCCATTGAGTAGTAGACAAGCTGGCGGGTGGTTAACGACCTTTGGCAGTAATTCACCACATATTAGCTTATAATTTCTAAATGGAACATTTCTGGCCCCTAAGTTTTTACAGATATAATGAGAAAAATATGGGGATTATCGAAATATTTGATGTGAAAAAAAATCATAGTCAAAAAAAAGAATGGGACCTAAAATACCCAACATTTTCAGGGGCGTTTGTTTATGTAATGATGATAACAATAATGTACAACTTGAATATGACTGTTTGTTATTCAATTTAAAACTTGAAACTTGATTTCGATATAATTATTAGCACAAATTGTCTATAAGGCGACGAAAAACACACACCCTGTTTTACGGTCGGACGGACCTGTCAAGTAGGCGTCGGTCGGTCGGTCGGGTTTTTTATTTTTATTTCTAAATTTGTTTAAACCTAAAATGTCACCAAAATCCGCAAAAATTGGGAATTGACTGGCTGACACACATAGGAAAGATGCAACCAATAAGATCTCTCCTACGGACGACCTAAAATGAGCATGATAATAAAATAAACCAAATTTAGAATACCGCCATGAAAATATGATGCAAGATAAAACAAATAAGTTTTTATACAATCAGAAGTACTGAAATTGAAACTTGGGTTGGGTCTTGCCTTGTTATTCTCATGTGGTCGAATATCTCAGTATTTCTAGTAAATATTACCTGTAATTAGTAGAATATGTTGACCTTCGAGGGACACGGTAACTCTTATCTGGTAGCGTTCCAGCCGTTCAACAATATAAGGCAACTTAATTAAAATACAGTAAGCAAACATGAGTCGTGTGTGTGACGTTTCTTTGCGTTGTTTTACACATTTCATTTTTTATCAACAGTTGTAAATAAATACAGCTAGGCCTATCATTCAATATTTTATACCAAAAGTTTGCATACAAAAAGATGGTCAGTCTTTAGTTGTTCTTGTATACAATGTATATTATATTATTATATCAAACTTGTGTTATTATTTATAGTATATAATCAATTACCTACTTATTTATCATACTTTGAGATAAATTGATCAGACATAAGAGATTAGCAACAAAATTTGTAACCAACACAGAGCGATTTGGCTATGTGTAGCGCGGTAGTAAACACTCATTATACACTCGGCAAAAGAAGTTCTTGGACACTTAAATTAAATTAATATTTAATAGAATATATATAATTATATATATGATTATATGTATATAATTGTATATCAAAATAAGCAGAAAGTAATCCTCTAACAGCTTAACATGGAATTTAGACATGATCACTCATGCATGGCAGATCCCATTCACTTGACAATGGCAAGAAGATTGCAACAAATTGGATACTCCCTCCATTAAAATGACTGTAAATGCTCATTTCTTGCAATTTCCTTTTACGCACCTTACCATTGCTTAATGAATGTGCTCAGCCATGCATGAATGCGTACATCTTAATTTCATACAGACATGATAGAGAATTATTGTCTGCTTATTTTGACATGCAATTGTTTAATTTATATTAAATATTTATGTGAAATATTTGAACTTCAATGAGTGTCCAGGAACTTCTTTTGACGAGTGTATGTGGATTATGAGCCACAGCATATTCTAGAAGAAACCGTTTGGTTCACAAAGTGAAATGCGTTATATAGAACACGAAAGAAGTAGCAAATTCACTCTTTTCAATGTTTCGCTGCTGTATCTATATAGACTTCTCAAAGATTTTCCAAAGAAGAAAGATTGTGCTCTTGCAATATTTTCTTCAAATGAGGGTGATAACACTCTATAACGCCGTTCACGATAACGCCTTTCACGTTTTCATCCCTTTCGGACCTTCTGTAAGCCATATAGTTGCATTTCTAATTTTTTTCTCGACACAAATGGTGAGAAAAACATTGGACCTATAACATATTACCTTTTATACGGCAACAGAATACCTACTTTACCGAGAAACATCGATCACGGAGTTCACAAGCTTAAAACGGTCGTTTGAAATACTGAACTTCAACATTTTTTATAGCCCAAATGATGTGCCAGAGACTTTCGAGGTGATATAATTTTAATAGCGTGGTGGGTTTGCTACGGGATTGTTCATAAACGATTGCAAATTTAGTACATTCAGTTCATGTTGGAACGCTAGCTGTGCGGATATCGGAAATTACACACATTTCGTGGTAAGTTCATTTGATATTAAAAGTGCATGTTAAGATTAATGTAGGTAGAACTAAATGCCTTTATATTTTGGTTTGATACGTTTGCTACATTTACTCGTACCAAAATATTACAAAAACTTGAATTGAGAATTAAATTCAGCAGCATAACATTTAGACATCGAGCTGTGGAAACAGTGTTTTGGTATAAAGTATAAATATGAACCTGATAATGTCATTCAAAGTATGGCAAACCATGGTGTTCTGGGTAGAACTCATCGAGTTTTACCATAATATTAATACACATTTGTGATATATACTTGCAGTAAGATTTCCCGGATCAAAGAATGATAAAAACCCAAATGGTCCCATTTTTGTGGAATGGCCCATATAGCAACACATATGACTAGCGAAACTCAATAAAATCCGCGCGAGGATCGTGCAAAGGATACAAGTCTATAAGTGAAGTGAATAAATAAAATAAAGACTCGGACTCCGAGTTTTTATATAATTTATGTATACCTCATTAATACACCCATCAAAATATGTAAGTTCCCCTAGCATATACTAGAATATTTCCAAAAAATATTTGATGGATTTAAATAATTGTCAGCTAGAAAGATGCACCAAATTGTTAGGCACATTTTGATACCTAATTTGTTGGCCTTGAGACAATGAAACGATAAGAAATTGTGCCATTAACCAATTTTTATACAGAAAAAAAAGTGGCACTAAATATCACTGGCTATGGCTGTTTTTTCCCCATAAATTAACAGACATTTTCTTGGTGGATTTTCGTGCACAGACATAGGAATCTACCAATCAATTATGTGTGGCATCATTTCAAGAAAATCAATAAGCAGATCATGATTATGTGTGTGGCAAGTTCGTCTGATTATGAGTGACATGGCAATTTGGTCCGATTATGAGTGACATGGCAATTTGGTCCGATTATGAGTGACATGGCAATTTGGTCCGATTATGAGTGACATGGCAATTTGGTCCGATTATGAGTGACATGGCAATTTGGTCTGATTATGTGCGACTTGACAATTTGGTCACACTTAATCAGACCATTTTGCCAGAATTGCCATGTCACTCATACTCGGACCAGATTGCCATGTCACACATAATCAGACCAGTTTGCCATGTCACTCATAATCAGACCAAATTGCCATGTCACTCATAATCAGACCAAATTGCCAGGTCATTCATAATCAGACGAGCTTGTCACACATAATTATGATCTGCTTATTGATTTTCTTGAAATGATGCCACACTTAATTGTTTAGTAGATTCCCATTTTCTGTGCACGATAAATCCACCAAGAAAATGTCTGTTAATTTATGGACAAAACCAGCCATAGCCAGTGAGATTTAGTGCCACTTTTTTTCTGTATAAAAATTGGTAAATGGCACAATTTCTTATCGTTGCATTGTCTCAAGGCCAACAAATTTGGTATCAAAATGTGCCTAATAATTGGGTGCATCTTTCTAGCTGAAAATTATTTAAATCCATCAAATATTTTTGGAAATATTCTAGTATATGCTAGGGGGGAACTTACATATTTTGATGGGTGTATATCAACATTAATTCATGGATATTGACAAGATTTCCATTTTTGGAATAAAGTGCTCAATGCCAAAACGGCAGAGCGTAATCAAATGAATGTATGTACAGAGATTTTGTTTTAAATGTGTAGAAATTTTTGTCATCCAAGATTTGTTTAAATGAGCAACACGACAAGAAATAGATTTTACTAGTTCAAATTTCTAAATATCCGTGAAAGCTATTCTACTTTACACGCTTTCTTTAGACTAGGCCTATATTATATAACCTGCGTGTCGTACGCACGCTCCGCTGCGATACGCTGTGAGGAGGCCTGCATTCCATAACGGTTACGGCAGAGGGTCCGAAGCGCTTCAAATGGCATCGGTTGCATAAAAAGCGGATATAAAATCTACGTAATAATGTTGATTTGTAAAAAGAAAATTATGTAAAGTCTGTGTGAATCATTGTCGGTGTTCAAGGGGTATTGAAATGCGATCGAGGGCGTGCTTTCTGTTTTCCCGGCGTGATGGCTTTTTCCCCTAAAACCCATCTAGTCATTGTTAAAGAGATGCAGGGCATTCTTGACCTCTTCAAAAAGCTGAACCAATTGTAGCTTTCCTACTGCATAATCCAAATGCTTATCACATAATCGGCCGAGTGCACCAATGACGGGTAACTTAATAGGGAGGTAAGCTACCTCCCTAGTAGTTATACTCTACGGTGTAGCATAACTTACTAACGATGTAATTCTTAGAGCATACCTGGCGAGCAACTAGCGAGGTAAATATCCACATTAATCAGCATCGTCCCCTTACAAAATTAATTGGCGCATATGCCAAGTGATAACCTATAGTTTACTGTAAAATTCTGACGTGAATGGTCCTCCGTAATATTAAAAGCGTGTCGTCACTCGCTAGGTCATAGGTAAGTGTAAATCAAGAATCACGTGGAGTCGGCCTGCGATCCGGATTAATTAAATCGCACAATCGGCCTAAGTTTTTGATATCAAATCCTAGTAAATTTAAACAGTAAGCCCATAACAAATAGGCTTATCACAATTTGCTCCAAAATTGTTTCATTCTCAACTCCATGTGGCCTACAAATTCGATCACCACAACATCGTCATATCCGCGCAATTTGGCTCATAAAATACAATACAAGTTTTGAATAACACCTCATAAATCGTCATTTCTCACCCATCAGTAGGCTTATCGATATAATTAAAATAAAGATGTCAACAGGTCTCAGCACGCAACCACAATATATATTTAGTTTTGGGAAACGAATCTACAAACATGATCATCACCAGATGCCTAAGTTAATATGCATCACCACATTGTATTAATAATAATGAAATAAATGAACAAGCCTAGGCCCTTTTTTATAGGCCCAGCCCTATCCAACGTTCTCCCATAATGTTCAACAAGTCCCCAACGGTATCTATTATAATCCTCATCCAGTTTTCTGCCTTTTGTGCATCATCTACATTAGAATAACAATCAAATAACTGAACAAGCCTAGGCCCTCTTTATAGGCCCAGCCCTATCCGACATTCTTTTGCATGAACACAACGAATTAAATTAAACCCGCAATGTTTTCAATTTTACCAGGTATTTTATTAGAATAAAATAGAATCACAACCGTAATTTTGCAACGTCCAAAATGCCTATCCAAATCACCAATCATCACATTAATTTAATCACACAGCTCAAAAGAACTCTGCACGATTTTAAGCATCAATAATATTTCATAGGTCTGTCCTGACAAAAGGGCAATTTGGTTTCCAAAAATGTGAAATAGAATTTCTGAAACCGAAAACATGGGAAAACCTCAGCCTTCTTTAAAACAGGCCTTCCCCTCATCACACGCTGCATCATTATTTTAGAAAGGTGTACTAAATTCCTGGCATATAGAATTTAACTCGTACGTTTTACTAGTATTTTAAAACAGGCTGTAGTTTTAAAAATACTAACACAATCAGGCCTACATTTTACCCCACAACAACACGCTAGGCTAGCGTCAATTGGTTTACACTTCAACAACATTATAATCGTCAGGTCTCGGCAATCTGAACACCCATAATTGTACATTATTTTTGTATACGGAATATGAAAACAAATATCCTAAAAGCCATCAGAAAAATCTCTCTCAATTATAATCGCCAGGTCAATCGAAAATGCACAAATCAATAGGCCCGTGTAAAGCCTACGATACCAAATTTGGATGTTTTGAATTTATAAACCATCGAATAAATCAAGAAACCATTGATTCAAAACATGCTACGGTCTCTAAAGTGCTCCAAAATCACCGTGTCTCTCGCCATCGCATACTCACAGTGTACAAGTTTATAATTTTAATAAAAAAAGGTCCAGAAAAGAGGCCGTATTTTATCTTTTAATTATAAAAAATTCCCCCCAAAATACCACTGCCGAAACCTAACAATTTATTTAACATGATTATCAATGTGATGCATTCATATTTGCAGAATACGGTATGGATTGGATGCTAAAAGAATTGACTCACCACTTAAAATATTCTCCGGTATAATCCTCACAAATCGTCACATAAAACTCTCGCATCCAGCTGTCCGCTCCAAAATCAAATCCACAAAGAGGCAATTTTTGGCCGTGTGCGCGCGCGCCGGACGGAAGGAAGTCAACGCGCGCGCGCTGATTGGCCTAATCGCTAATTGATTGAAAAAGTACTGCAGTGCTGTCCCGCCATGCACTATTATACTTCCTGTCAGAATGCAGTAATGCCAAAAATACCAGAAGTACAAGAAATACAAGAAGAGTCCTTAAAACAAATAGCTCGCCCATTTTGGGTAATTAATTGATTGATCTTTGCAATCCCGTTACAGCAGCAAACAAAGTTTTAGTTGGAAACCCCTGGAAACAGGGTTGGAAAATCAAATTCATGTCCAGTATTTATGCATGGAAGGAACAGATTCCATGAGTTATGGTATAAACCACCAAAACGTGTATTTTCCAAAATATTATAGACTTGTAGAATTTGATATATTGCTTAATTTGTTTTTCTCAAGTTGCTTGATAATGGTGTGTGTGTGTGGGGGGGGGTGGTTGGGGGGGGGGGGGGTAGAGATGTTAATCAATGTGCCAAATTGACCACTATTTACGCTCAAAGAACAACTCTCATCTGATCAATGAAGTGTTATAATGGTTATTGACAACTGCAGTGTAGAGTGATGCTCTATGACTTTTGAGCACAACATTAGTGATGATTTTGGCATATATTCAGGTCGAGATCTGCGGTTGCTGAGTACTGAAGAGACTGCTACAAATTTGGTATCATTGGCAAGATGAACACATCATCTTTCCATTGATATATGTAACACAAAAACATATGATGAGACATATAATGTGTGAACAAGATTGCTACACAGTACAGTGATGCTCATAAATGAAGAAACTTCAAGATTTTATCCAAGGCTGGGGCGGTCCTCAAATACCTTTTCAGCGATAGCTGTACTTATCTCGCTTTCATGATGGAGTCCACAATCGTACTTGTACATGTAATATATACTCGACTTAATTCCTAGCCTAAGGTCACATCATGGATAACCATTTGCACATGTTGAACTGTGCCACAGCAGTGTGTGCGATTAGAGACCCGCCAAACTGTCAATATCAAGTAAAATGTGATTGAGTTGGATCAGAGGCCATGACATACAACCCTGTGTTATCCAATCACACAGCTGCACATATAACTGATATTGTTAAATAACCATACAGCGGCATACCCCTGTAATTTTGCCTTGGTATAACTGCACTAGGCAAATTACTCACAATGTATTAGTATAGTACCTCATCATTAAGTCCATCATCAATCGTCATCTCTAAATTTTGGGATTTTATACCAGTGTATTGGTTAAACCATTTGTATTCTGTCCTTATTTCTCCTTCTCCTACAAGTAAAATGGTTATACTATATCTATACTTAGTAGCCCACATTATTCAGCACTTTGCATGAGAAATGTCTTTCTTTGCAGTTATGTTATACACATCTGAACAATTGTATAATAATGTACATACAATTCTAATAAAATCATGAGGTTTGAACTAGGCGCGTACGCAGGCTAGAATTCTTTCAAGGGGGTGTTTTAGGCGGAATGTTTTTGAAAGTTGTGGGGGCACTTATACCAGTGTAAGCGTGGCGAGCTGAGCATCTTGCGACGTGGGGTTTGGGGCCCGCTTAAGGGCCTCGAGAAAAAATTGAATAGACGCTCTCTGAGGGCGTTTTAAACCCATTTCAGACCTAATTATTATATAGGGTGCACTACACTAAATGGGTTATCCCCTACCCTAAAGAGGTGTTTAAAATGTAAATATCATCTAGGTAAATTTTGAGAGATCTTTCAAATTTGTGTTTTTTACTGGAAACATTGGCGATTACGGTGACATTTCCAAGCTCGTCAGCGATGTAGTCTGCTCCATGACCATTTTTTTGGCAAATCGAACAGGCTAAAAACCTACCTATTTTCTGCACTTTTTGGTGAGAACGAGTGATCATCTTTGTTGGGATATTGCTCAGCACTATACTATTATATTAATAAAGTATCGCCCAAGACGAGAGTCGAGCAGTTCATATGATGGCGGATATAACTGAAGACCACGTCTTTGAGACTCCTTATTTATCATTTATAAATGAGTCTTTTCTACTATCGAAACATGGTTGTCAGATGTGGAATATCTGTCACTATAGCAACTCCGTCCGTTTTTATGTGATTCTCGTCGCCGTGGATCATCTTATAAAGGCAGTAAAATAAAGTAAAAATTCTGAATTTTTCCTCATGCTGGACGTTAAAAATAGCCATGTACCACTTCGTCGTGTGCCGAGTTGAGACCGAGTAGCCGATGATTGCGAAAAGTTTTTTGGACTACGGGCTGTATATACCTAATTGCCTACGGCTGTTTATATCGCGAAGTGACTATCAAAATGTAAAAAACCCCGGCTATTATACATGCTGTTTCCGATAGAGAAACAACATCATCATCATCATAACATCGTGTCATTCTGACTGTTTCCACTAGAGAAACTAATCCTTGTTTCCGATAGAGAAACAACATCTTGGAACTGAATGAACATGTTCAAACCTGATTTTTCCGATAGAGGAACTTCAAACTACAATTTGTTTTCGATGATGAATGAAGCTACCCTTTTGTTTCCGATAGAGAAACAACAACATTAACAGGATTTTATAAATCGGACTGTTTCCAGTGGAGAAACACCCTACCTGATTGTTTCCAAATAGAGAAACATTATCATGACGTTTTTATCAATTTGACTGTTTCCAGTAGAGAAATACCCTACGTGATTGTTTACGATGGAGAAACAGAGAAACAACATTAAAACCTGACTGTTTCCAGTACACAAACGACCCTACGGCATCCCTGATTGTTTCCAATGAAGACACTACATACATGTATAACCTGATTGTTTCCGATAGAAACTACTACCTGTATGACTGTTTCCAGTGGAGAAACTACCCTATGTTTCCGGTGATAAACAACATCATGAATATTCTGTGTGGAGAAACGAGCCTACCTGACTGTTTCCAATGGAGAAACTACATGTTCATATCTTACTGTTTCCTGTGGAGAAACTACCTGACTGTTTCCAATAGAGAAACTACATGATCATGTTCATATCAAGTGCAGCGAAGATGCAGAACTGCAACAATGGCATCTAATCCTTTTCGCTATTTTAAGATTTTGAAACAAAAAAATCGGACATTTCTAAACCTCATTCATTGAGTATATTGTCCTATGTTGTGCCCTGTGTTTTCAATACCATATAAATAATAAAAGGGACACTTATATTCTATGCTCAAAAATCTTTCCAGTTGTTACAAAAGGAAGGATGGTGCACAGTAAATTAAACTTGAATTAAACCAGGCCGTTCCAATGGAGAAACGGGCCCCTGATTGTTTCCAATGGAGAAACTACAGTATGAATTAAAATGTACTCATTTTGGCATATTTCATAATAACAGTTTGGTTTCAAGTTATTGACCAAAATGAGCCAAATCTACATACAATAACAACTCTTTGCTAATGACACTTCTATGTGTTAAGAACTGGTTAATGTAAGGTTATCAAGTAGATAACAAATATTGAGATTGTCAACATCTTGAATGGACTATAAAATGACTATAAATAAAGCCAGCATAAATAACATCATTTGCTGTTCCTTCCAAAAGAGAAAGGATGTTGGGATATTGCTCAGCACTATACTATTATATTAATAAAGTATCGCCCAAGACGAGAGTCGAGCAGTTCCTATGATGGCGGATATAACTGAAGACCATGTCTTTGAGACTCCTTATTTATCATCTATAAATGAGTCTTTTCTACTATCGAAACAATTTTTAATAACAAATCACTCTACAAGGTCCAATTTCGCAATTTAGTGGTCTAAAACATAGTTTTATATCAGTATTTTTGTACATATCCCTATGGAGCTCTAAGTAGTAGTGTGCACTTCAGGCTTTTAAAAAACCAATGTTGCTATAGGCCTAATGACTGCTGGAAATTGCATTCAGATAGGTGTCAAGAGGTGTTCCCAACTAAGGGCCGCTCACAACTTTTATTATGATTATTTTCCTTTATAATATGATTGGACATTTTGCCCGTCATTTTGCTTGAATATAGATGGGTGTCAAAGGTAGGTTTCCACTTGGTATTGAGTACATCTACTGCGGCGTGGGAGCGGGCCCCGAGAACATTTTGAATTTAGGTGCTCGCTAAGGGCATTTCTAAGCCGTTTTAAGGCTCACAAACTTTATATTTTCCTTTACATTCCAGGATTGTTTTGGACATTTTTGCCCACAAGTGAACCAGGATGAGGTTAAATAGGCCAAACTGTATCAGGGTTATGTGATATTTGGGTTTCTATGTATAATTAGTATAATAGTGCTATCAGTGAAATATAGGGTGTATACAAAATGCAATATAAATGTATTTTCATGGAACCATTACATTGATCAGTGCAGAACTGCAGCGGGTTTTCCAGTTGTATAAATTCATAAATTAATACATTCATAGATTCATGAAATGTATGTATTTATTCATATTAGAAATTAACTAAATCCATTAAATATTAAATGTATTAATCATTAAGTGTATTAATTAATAAAATTATTGATGCACTTAAAGTAATTAATCATTATTATTAATTAACTTAATAAATTAATTAAAACATTAATTAATAAATTAATAAATTAATAAAATAATAAAATAATAAAATAATAAAATAATAAAATAATAAATTAATAAATTAATTTAATCAATTGATCAATTTCATTAATTTGAATTATTTCAATCAACTTCAGCATTTTAAGCAATTTCATTAATGTCATCAATTTAATTAATTACTTTTATTTCAGTAAGTCCCCCCCCCCCCCCCAAAAAAAATAAATAAATAAATCAACAACTACAACAGCATGAAAATGTTGAAGACGATTCATGGACCTCTAATTTGGTCACCCTGGCATCCCAGCAGCATGGTAAAACAGATGTAGCAGTTCAGTGAAAAACTTTACATGACTTTGATGTGATAGGTCTGTTCTTAAAGGTGGATGTTCGGATCACATTTGTTTGCCCATTGTAATGCCGTGATGGTGGTGGGGCCTACGTGATATCCATTCCATAGAAATTGCCTAAATAACTCACACGATACTAAAGAAATTTGTACACACACACGTCAATAGCTAAATTTCTCAGAATGACCTAAAAGTATAATTATTATTTCATCTCAATCAAGCAAAGCAAATACAATTCATGACTCAAACAAAATCCACCCAAACCCATAGACCTACATAGATCAACATTTATCAATTGGAATGGACACAAATATGGCAATTTTTCAGAGGAATATCATAGCTTTAGCTTAGGCTTTATACTAAGATAGTTATAATTAATTTGGAATAAAAATAAAGTCAGAAACAGGCCTAAAGAGAAACTGGTTTGAAATTCACTACCAGCGTTTACCTACATTTGGGTGATGAATGCGCTAGGCTACGCTGACGGGGATAGGTAACTTACTCTGTTATTCAGTAGATTATGGTAGCCTTCTGCAACCTTGGTCTCTCAGTCAAACAAATTAAATGGGGTCAACAACCATAACATTCCTCTTGATAATAATAAGCTTACATTACAACAAGGCCTACTACAAGCGTGTAGGGAATATTACAGAAAAAATACAATAAACTTAATTTACTACACTTACTCTACACTTACACTACTACAGATTCTCCTCGCTACCTCGTATGCCCAGCATTTTTGTTCCGCTTCAGTAAGCATTAATGATAAGGATTGTGATTAGAAGTGGAAATTCTTGTGAGACCTGCCTAAAAGTCAATTAAATTAGATGTCTGCTTTTCAGCTTGGGCTAGTGTTCTGTTCTCTTTCTAATGTGTAAACTGTAGTCGTGTAAACCGAACCAGAACTTAATCCATAAGCTTAGAGCTAGAACTCGTCAGATACAACACTACACACTGTAGCGCCGTGTCGTCTGCTATCACAAAAGTCAACCAGAAAAACTCATTAAAAGTCACTAAAAGTCTCAAATCATAATAAAAACACACAATAATTCCACTAACTATCTACCCTTACCCTATGCCTTACCTCGCAGTATAAACATAATTTTGTGCCGGCTAGAAAATGATTTGAGCGGTTACAACAATGAGAATATTTTACAGCCAACAATCATAATATTACAGCGCTCCAATAATTCTGAACATAATATAAATTTCAACAATCGTGTGTGCAATCTTTCTGACCTCATTTTATCCTCTGATTGGCTAAGAAGATGTTATTCTTAACAACCAGAAAATCATCCAATTATTTTACACCATTCACTACCCATATTAATTATGCTCAAACTGTTATCCAATTACTTTACGATATTTATTGCCATGCTAATTAAGATAAATTAAAATAAGGTTTCACTACAAGGCTAACATTACTACTATGCAATTGACTGCGCGGTGGGCAAATTAATACAAATCTTATTAGGCTGGGCGCACACCGGTACCTATATAAACACAATGCAATTTATGAGTACAATTTGAAATATGGGGGGGGGGGGGGGGGGGGGAGGCAAAAGTCGCGCTGCATTACACCATCAACATATTTTGATATCAGAAGAAAACCACCATAATTTTCTCATTATTTCTGTAAAATGTTTGGCGCAAAATATGTTTCATTTATGCGTTTAAATGCAGTGAGTTACGTATATTGGTAAAGGTGGTTAAAGTTAGATGTTCTGATTGCTGGCCCGATTTTCAACTTGATGTTTTCTATTTAACATGAAAGGGCATCCTTAAAATTGTCGCATTCCAAAGTTTGAGTTGCATAACTCCAATGGTTCTTATTTTAGAAGCACAAGGTCACAATAAATTTGCCCATTGAGTAGTAGACAAGCTGGCGGGTGGTTAACGACCTTTGGCAGTAATAATTTTCAGTTTCATCAGTTTCAGTTTATTTGTTTCCATCTCGGTAAACATATACAATAACAGTGGTTTATAAATACAAAATACAGGAGATGTGGATGCCAATCTAAAACGCAGAGCGTGAGGAAGATGGCACCCAATGATAGAATAATTACAATCAATAAATAAGAGTTTATAACATAATATCAATAAAATGGAGTTATACATAAGATGTAGGTTACAGGAACAGATTATATTATACGGATCGTGGATACAGTGTATGAGGTGTTTATACAAATAATATTACACTAATTATAAGATATACACTGAATATGTGTATACATAAAAAAAGAGGGTGCAGGACAAAAACATTGGACAGACATTTACATTAAATTAATAAGTTACTTAATTGAAGCATACTCGTTGTTAAATATTTCAGAGCGATATTGGAGTAGGATGTATTTTTTTAGGTGAGTTTTAAATGTAGCAAGTGACTTGCAGTTTTTGAGAGTGATGCTCATATTGTTCCAACGTGGACCTTGGGATCTGAAAGTATTCTCAGCCAGTTTGGTATGAGTGGGAGCGATGAGAATATCAGTGGCATGACGCGTATTGTAATTATGGATATCAGAATGATTGATAAAGAGGGTGGCGGGGAGGTCAAGGGGTAACAATTTGTGGTGGTATCTGTACATATGTATAGCAAGTTGATATAGTATAGATATCACGGATTTTAAGCTTGTTAAGGGATACAAAGAGAGGAGTGGTGTGCTCAAGCCATAGGGAATTGGTACAAGTTCTAATAATTTTCTTCTGGAGAATGAATAAGGATTCTAAGTTTGCATTATTTCTATCTCTCCATACAAGGGTACAGTAAGATAAATATGGTAAAACAAGGGTGGTATGCAGTGTATGGAGAGATTATAATACAATTTATGACCCAAACACAATCCACCCAAACCCATAGACCTACATAGATCAACATTTATCAATTGGAATGGACACAAATATGGCACCTTTTCAGAGGAATATTACAGCTTTAGCTTAGGCTTCATACTAAGATAGTTATAATTAATTTGGAATAAAAAATAAAGTCAGAAATAGGCCTAAAGAGAAACTGGTTCGAAATTCACTACCAGCGTTCACCTAAATTTGGGTGATGAATGCGCTAGGCTACGCTGACGGGGATAGGTAACTTACTCTGTTATTCAGTAGATTATGGTAGCCTTCTGCAACCTTGGTCTCTCAGTCAAACAAATTAAATGGGTGTCAACAACCATAACATTCCTCTTGAAAATAATAAGCTTACATTACAACAAGGCCTACTACAAGCGTGTAGGGAATATTACAGAAAAAATACAATAAACTTAATTTACTACACTTACTCTACACTAACACTACTACAGATTCTCCTCGCTACCTCGTATGCCCAGCAATTTTGTTCTGCGTCCGTAAGCATTAATGATAAGGATTGTGATTAGAAGTGGAAATTCTTGTGAGACCTGCCTAAAAGTCAATTATATGTCTGCTTTTCAGCTTAGGCTAGTGTTCTGTTCTCTTTCTAATGTGTAAACTGTAGTCGTGTAAACCGAACCAGAACTTAAACCATAAGCTTAGAGCTCGAACTCGTCAGATACAACACTACACACTGTAGCGCCGTGTCGTCTGCTATCACAAAAGTCAACCAGAAAAAGTCATTAAAAGTCACTAAAAGTCTCAAATCATAATAAAAACACACAATAATTCCACTAACTATCTATCCTTACCCAGTTACCCTATGCAGTCAGTATGCAGCCACGCGAAAAGCCGTTCCTTTTTCTAACCCAGCAAAGCGACCCGGAAGTACTCACCCGTAGCGATACGGCTTCGCAGTCATAGTTGACCTCGTAATAGCACGATGTAAATGAGCTCTTTTCATGATTATAATCACACATTTCAAACACATTTGCCATGAAATTGTATAATAAAAAGGCATATTATGCAAATAATATTATCTAATATTATCTGTGAATTTCATGACATGTTGTATTTTCGGTGCAAATTATTGCAATCACACAAACCCGAATTCAAGAAAAACTTGACGAAACTAAAGCCTAATCCACGGTAAAAAAAAGTCACTTCTGAAGAATCAGGCATCAATTTTATCCATCGTATCATAATATTCATAGTCATAGTAACTAGAAACATGCTTACAATTCTATAAAATTATTTAGTCCGGTCAAGTGAATGCTTATAATATAGCTCCTCGAATCTTGTCTCGATCTAAATTCATTTCGTAGCGTCGATGGGTTGTTGATCAACTGTTTAAATCTCACGTTTATATTCAGATTCGCTTGATAGCTCAGATGGTAACGGGTTCGCTTTGGGAGCGGGAGGTCCGGGGTTCGAAGTCGATCCTTCTGCTCTGCACAATGCATCATATGATACTTTTTTTTACAGAAAGGCTATTCTGGTCAAAATGAATAAACATTTCACAATTTCATCACACAAAATGCATGAATTCGGACGTTTTCATTGGAAAAACGATTTCAATAATGAATTCAAACGCGGGCATGAAAATGAAGCGCGGGCGTGTTATGGTCCATATCCAAACTCTCAGTGATTTTAAAGCATTTTTCTACCGATTTTACAACGATATTCCAACGGTATTTCGTTCTATTGTTAAAAGCATCGGAAAAAGATCGGTGATTAACTAGAGACTCTCTACTTATCTGGCGTTAACAATAGAACTATTGTAGTACTCACGATGGCTCAATTAGTGAAGCAGACAGATGAAAGCGCGAGGGAGGTTGTGTTATATTCTTTAAGAAATACTATAAGCTTTTTAAATCCGATCGTAAAATGTTTACGTTCACCGCCGATCAATGTATCTGGTCGTCTAGAAATATGAATTAAGCTACCGCTCCACCACGAGTGTAGCATGTTGTTTACTCTCACTCTATTCATCTATTGTTCGGCGCAGTATTTGCCGCGAATTTTAATCGATCAAACGTAATGGTGAAATTTATTTACGAACGAAATGTCTAGAATCGTTTCAAAAAATAGTGTTATGCATTATAATGAAATCAGAATTACAATCTCCTTCAGCATATAATCAACTTTTGGGCGATAACCCATATTAAAAATGCACACCAATCGAAATATAAAGCATTTTAGCCTCCGATTTAAGAGATATTTGTATTTTGAACCCTATGTAATGTTTTTCTTCAAAACGTTTATGTATAGCCTTCATTAGCTCAAACGTCAAAGCGCCGGCTTCACAATCATGAGGTCAGTGGTTCGAATCCTGCGGATGGGGATGGTTTTCTTTTCTGTTTTGTTATTACACTGTTTGTTTTTATAAATTGACAGGATTGCTTATCGTTCGCTATATTTATTGAATGTTGAATGATACTTTTTTCTTTTGCAATTTCACTGCGATAAAGAATGTCCTGTAAATATAATTGTGTTTACTACTCCTAGGCCTACATTGAATGGCCCTAGCTAGTCTATGAACATGATCTGCAAAGGCCAATTGTTATGTAAATAAGAAGCCAGTCGGCTCATGTCCTTGAATCGATTTTCCTATTTCCTACACCACCGAAACATTATTTCAATAATAATAATACAGGCACATTGATTTGTATTATATAACGGCTGGCATTTGTAACAAGTTTAGCTCAATCGATAATAACACACAACGAGTTTCTATTGTATTGGCCTGTTGCATAGGAGTAGGACAGTTCGGTGGTATACCGCGGTTCATTCACATTTCATGATGCCATGCACACTAAACAGTCAGTGGAAAATTTAAAATGAAATCGTAAATAATTCCACATTCCAAAATAAACTATAATTGAACAATAATGAATAATTATACGAAATGATAAACAATATCGAAAACTAATTTAAAAAAATGTATATAAACGATTAAAATAAAATTTCAAGACGTGATAGGATTCGAACCCACGACCTCCGGTTTACTAGTCCAATGCTCTACCGCTGAGCCAACTATGCGCTATGTGAACGCAATAACAAACAAAAGTAATATGGTTCAACATACCGTGTGTATTTAGGGAATAGTTGAATGAGAACTATATTTGGGTATAAAGCGCTGAGGATTTCAGGAAAATCGAAATAGCTCAGTTGGTAAAGATTAGGACTCTCAATCAGCAGGCCGTACGTTCGAATCTTTGTGGCGGTTTATATTCCTTGTGCTCTATACTTAGAGCGGTCGAGTCTGGGTAGAGGTCGGTTAGGGTTTTAAGTATGCCGAAATATAATATTTATTATTGTTCTCTCATTATACGTCCGTTCGGGGTTTTCATTTATATTGACATAATTTTAACGTTATTTATTTATTTTGTATTTACTTTCTTAATTGTTGATGTTTATTTAATTATTTATCAATCAATTAATTATAAATAGGCCTTAATATACTATTTTATTGATATAATTATTAATCTATATATTATTTATTTACATTAATTACTTAATTTCTTCATATTTATTATTTATTTATTATTTATTAGGTCACATTCAGAGTATATGCAACATTCTTAAATAGTCTAAAAACGCAGAAAAATGACACTATTTAGGGGAGTAAGATTCATAATGCTACTTGATTACACACATTATGCCTATACCAGAAAACAATAACACGTTGTATGTTTAATGGCTCCCATATTGTTTAGTATTCAATGACAACATTATCCATGCTTGTACCAGGGAGGTGTCATTGACACCTCCCTGCTTGTACTGCTTACTCTAAAATCATCCACGGCTGAACAATAGTCTTTAAAGGCCACTTCAAGGAGGATTATTCTTATGACGTTAACGAGTGGATTACAATAAGCCTAGCAATGAATAGGCGGCTACAAACATATCTCGTTTGAGTCGGGGTTTGAGGAGTGTCGCGATTAGCCTCTATCACCTGCCATGATAAAACCTGGCACTTGTACTAGAAACCCAGTAGGTGTACAATCTGGCAAATGGGTCGCTCTTTACGGGGGTCGGGTGAACACTAGTCAGCTTAATAACACAACCTTTCTCGCGCTTTCATCTGTCTGCTTCACTAATTGAGCCCTCGAGAGTACTACAATAGTTCTATTGTTAACGCCAGATAAGTAGGGAGGCTCTAGTTAATCACCGATTTTTTTTCCGATGCTTTTAACAATAGAACGAAATACCGTTGGAACACCGTTGTAAAATCGGTAGAAAAATGCTTTAAAATCACTGAGAGTTTGGATATGGCCCCTTACGGGACACTAAAAATCAAGTTGGCGATGCCTAACGGGGGATCGTAAGTTTCGTTTTCTGACCGAAAATCGGTGAAAATCAAACTCGGTTTTTCTTATCAAAAAAGAAGTCGGGCATCAATGTTTTTGATATGAAATTAAAGCTTAAGATTCCGTTAGTACGGAAATTGCTCTTAAAATATCGTACGAATTTTAGTCCGGTGAAGTGAATAGTTACAAGAAGCAAAGTCACGAAAGTTGTTAAATTCTAAAATTAGCGATAAAATCACTGTTTGTGGACCAAATATGTCAGATTTGGCATCATATTATAGAGAAAATTAAGAACAATCCACCTACTTCGCCATCATGGCTGCCAGCTAACCCTACCTCAATTAATTCAGGGAAAACAAACTTCTCGTAAGGTTTTAGCGCAAGGTTGACATCCTGAAATCGATCTTTGCGTGGGTTAGAAATCGGCAAGGTCACTCATTGAAAGCGATACCTGCGTGCTGACTGTATGCCTTACCTCGCAGTATAAACATAATTTTGTGCCGGCTAGAAAATGGTTTGAGCGGTTACAACAATGAGAATATTTTACAGCCAACAATCATAATATTACAGCGCTCCAATAATTCTGAACATAATATAAATTTCAACAATCGTGTGTGCGATCTTTCTGACCCTCATATTATCCTCTGATTGGCTAAAAATATGTTATTCTTAACAACCAGAAAATCATCCAATTATTTTACACCATTCACTACCCATATCTAATATACTCAAACTGTTATCCAATTACTTTACGATATTTATTGCCATGCTAATTAAGATCAATTAAAATAAGGTTTAACTACAAGGCTAACATTACTACTATGCAATTGACTGCGCGGTGGGCAAATTAATACAAATCTTATTAGGGCTGGGCGCATACCGCTACCACAATACAATTTATGAGTACGATTTGAAATATGGGGGGGGGGGGGGGGGGGGGGAGCAAAAGTCGCGCTGCATTACACCATCAACATATTTTGATATCAGAAGAAACCCCATAATTTTCTCATTATTTCTGTAAAATGTTTGGCGCAAAATATGTTTCATTTATGCGTTTAAATGCAGTGAGTTACGTCTATTGGTAAAGGTGGTTAAACGTAGATGTTCTGATTGCTGGCTCGATTTTCAACTTACTGTTTTCAATTTAACATGAAAGGGCATCCTTAAAATTGTCGCATTCCAAAGTTTGAGTTGCATAACTCCAATGGTTCTTATTTTAGAAGCACAAGGTCACAATAAATTTGCCCATTGAGTAGTAGACAAGCTGGCGGGTGGTTAACCACCTTTGGCAATTCATCACATATTAGCTTATAATTTCAAAATGGAACATTTCTGGCCCCTAAGTTTTTACAGGTATAATAAGAAAAATATGATATGGGGATTATCGAAATATTTGTCCAAAAAAAGTATGGGACCTTTTAAAAATTAAATACCCAACATTTTCAGGGGCGTTTGTTTATGTAATGACGATAACAATAATGTACAACTTGAATATGACTGTTTGTTATATTCAATTTAAAACTTGAAACTTGATTTCGATGACAAATTGAGAGTGCTCGTCGTTTTGATCAAATACAATTCACTCAACTCTTCATGTTATGTCCGCTTTTTCGTATGTGACTGTAATTTTATGTATAGAGATACATTATAATTATTAGCACAAATTGTCTATAAGGTGACGAAAAACACACACCCTGTTTTACGGGCGGACGGACCTGTCAAGTAGGGTCGGTTGGTCGGGTTTTTTATTTTCTATTTCTAAATTTGTTTAAACCTAAAATGTCACAAAAATCCGCAAAAATCGGGAATTGACTGGCTGACTCACACAGGAAAGATGCAACCAATAAGGTCTCTCCTACGGATGACCTAAAATAAATCAAATCGAAAATACTTCTTATAGTTCTTATACAATCAGAAGTACTGCATTGTAGTGCATTGTAGTACGGTTATGAATGGCAATTTTGGCGATAAAAAACAGAATAAAGCTGACAAAAACGGATGTTCTATTACGAATATTATGTTATTACGATGATAGAGGGCAGTATATCACAATATAACGATCAATCAGAGGGTGTAAGATAGGGAAATCACTAAACATACAATTATCCATTATTCGCGAAAATAACTCAGGGTGGGGCTACCGACCCCCACCAATAACTCAGGGTTCAAAGGGTAGCTCAGAAATGACAATGTCATGAATTTCATATTGTCTATGTATTGTCTAATTTTTCTGTACAAACAATTACCCGGAAGGGTTTCCACATTACTATTACATATACATTTACACGATATTTCTAGTTTCACTGTTTACTAAAAAGTGCCAAAAAAGTGGGGTTTTTTTCAATTAAATGCAACATTTGATGAATTTGAATCTGGGAAGATGATATCGACACGTGAAATCAGAAGGTCTACTTATTTATATACAGTAAATTATGAGATATCGTATGTTAACCTATGTATACAATGATATAGCAAAACCTATGACTAGCGAAACTCAATAAGATCCGCTCGAGGATCGTGCAAAGGATACAAGCCTATAAGTGAAGTGAATAGATAAAATAAAGACTCGGACTCCGAGTTTTTATATAATTTATATATACCTCATTAATATATCAATATTAATTCATGGATATTTACAAGATTTCATGGTTAAACTATTTTTTGAATAAAGTGCTCAATGCCAAAACGGCAGAGCGTAATCAAATGAATGTATGTACAGAGATTTTGTTTTAAATGTGTAGAAATGTTTGTCATCTAAGATTTGTTTAAATGAGCAACACGACAAGAAATAGATTTTACTAGTTCAAATTTCTAAATATCCGTGAAAGCTATTCTACTTTACACGCTTTCTTTAGACTAGGCCTATATTATATAACCTGCGTGTCGTACGCACGCTCCGCTGCGATACGCTGTGAGGAGGCCTGCATTCCATAACGGTTACGGCAGAGGGTCCGAAGCGCTTCAAATGGCATCGGTTGCATAAAAAGCGGATATAAAATCTACGTAATAATGTTAATTTGTAAAAAGAAAATTATGTAAAGTCTGTGTGAATCATTGTCGGTGTTCAAGGGGTATTGAAATGCGATCGAGGGCGTGCTTTCTGCTTTCCCGGCGTGATGGCTGTTTTTCCTAAAACCCATCCAGTCATTGTTAAAGAGATGCAGGGCCTTCTTGACCTCTTCAAAAAGCTGAACCAATTGTAGCTTTCCTACTGCATAATCCAAATGCTTATCAAATAACCGGCCGAGTGCACCAATGACGGGTAACTTAATAGGGAGGTAAGCTACCTCCCTAGTAGTTATGCTCTAACTGTACATGTAGCATAAGTTACTAACGATGTAATTCTTAGAGCATACCTGGCGAGTAACACCAGAATAGCAACTAGCGAGGTAAATATCCACATTAATCAGCATCGTCCCCTTACAAAATTAATTGGCGCATATGCCAAGTGTTAACCTATAGTTTACTGTAAAATTCTGACATGAATGGTCCTCCGTAATATTAAAAGCGGTTCGTCACTCGCTAGGTCATAGGTAAGTGTAAATCAAGAATCACGTGGAGTCGGCCTGCGATCCGGAAAAAAATGATGCCATTTTATGCCAAAAATTTCGAAGTTTGTTTACCGCTTTTTCAAAAATAAGGACTACAGGGTGTCCCAGAAAACCTGCAACTTATTTTGGCGGGGCTCTAGTTTCACCTTTGAACATCGGAATGCAGCGATGTTTGCACTTTTTGAAATCTGTAGAATGTTTTCTGTTTATCTGTGAAAAAATAATTACGATTGCTAGTTTTGTTTTCAAATAAGATGTGGTCAAAGGAAGGTATGTGTGGAACACGTTCAACCGATTTGGCGATAATCGATGACAAATCCAATAATGTCCTAAATATTGTGCGTGAAGTCTTAGGGAACGTACATTGTTTTCACATGCTAATGATTAATGTTATAAAACGTTATTGCTATGAAGAAATAAAAATAAACATACATGTGTATTGCCTAAATAAAAATGTTAAAACGATGGCAGTTTTCTTCTCGCTGATGAAAGAGTTGTGACATACTGTGCGTCTGAAAGCTCGAACCAAGTTCAGAAAGCTTTCCAAATAAAATACCCGAGGAGAAAAATCTCATACCGTTCAATTATTTAGAGGAAATGTTAACAAATATTAACATTTGGACTTTATAGCAACTATAGACTGATGGATAGTTCAGGTCGCCGTCGAACAGCTAGTGAGAACCATTTCGAAGAAAACTGAGGTTTGCCACGCTCTGAAAAATGAACCGATTATATCAGCACAGATATCAAGTCCTGATCCAATGTTACGATTTCTACAACCAGTCTTTTTATTTCATTAATTTAAATAAACGTTGATTGTTAAATTTTAGGAGAATGTAATTTTAATTAACAAACCAAATGATGAAAGAGAGTGCGCTCCAAAGTGATTCACCCCGGGGATTCACCGGGCTCCGTAGCGGTAACATCGGTTTTATCCAAATCGGTTGAACGTGTTCCAGGCATACCTGCCTTTGATCGCGTCTCATTTGAAAACCAAATAAGCAATCGTAATTATTTTTTCAAAGGTAAGCGGAGAACATTCCACAGACTTCAAAAAGTGCAAATATCGCTGCAATCTGATGTTTAAAAGAGAAACTAGAGCCCTGCCAAAATAAGTTGCAAGTTTTCTGGGACACCCTGTATCATGACATTACAAACATATTTTGGGCGAGGGACACATACAAACATTGCACCAAAAAGCACAATTTTAATGACAAACACAAGCACCCGATGGAAACAATTATATAAATTATAACACATCTCTTAACACAAATACTTCCGTGGCGTGGATACCTTGTCCTTCGCTTGTTAACCGCAGAACCCCGGTTCGATCCCCAGACCACTCACGGCTTTTTTCTCGTTCTTCTAGTTCTACCCTTCCACTCACAATAATGTTGAAACTTGGCTTTATCAGATTTTAATTAATAAAATTAATAATAAGTTTATTTATTTAGTCATTATTTAAGATCCTTGGACAATTAGTACATTTTGGTCAAAATATGACCCAAAGTGGGTGCGATTAGTGTTTGAATGGGCAAAAGGAGTCGATCTAAATTTTGAACAAAAAAATCACCAAATTGCATGAATGGATTTTCTAAAATACAAAATCTTTCAGCTTATGCGGGGTCACATTCCACTTCAAATAGACACCCCCTGGGCATGCAAGCGCAATTGGTCCTTCAGCATCAGCGAATCATCCCCTCCAATGTTCACAACACATTTACGCTACTGCTAGAATCGACTGACTTGTGGCATAAAACGTTATGCCCCAACTTACTCTTGGGTCCGGTCAGGTATAACATTTAGCATAAATTACCCGCCAGTTACTAGCCTAGTAGCTTACCCCGCATTGGCGCTCTCAAAATGTTGGGTTACGCCTCAGTTACTAGCGAGGTAGCGCTATTCTTCAGCTACCCGTCATTGGTGCACTCGGCCGTATATCATTTATTTCGCTCCACTATTTGTCGGTGTCTGTATCACCTTTAAAGCCGTCATTGCGGTTGACCTACTCCTCTCTTTACGCGCCTTCCTTGTTCTCAACCTCGTTAACGTATACAGGAAAGGATTTACGGAAGAGTTTATCGGTAGTATGAAAGCCACGGTCCACGCGTACACTGTAGGTGATATTGTCAACTGCCCGGTCTGTACCAAGATACAGATTACAATAACGGGCATCCAACAGACAAAGTCAGTCATAACGATGAGGGACATATTAGCGGCAAGCCTCACCTGCTCATCGACATTTCGTGTGCGTCCACTCCGCCGTGCCGATCTTAGCACCGTGATGAAAATGGCCAAGTAGCAGCATGCTATAACCACAAAGCACATAAAGTTTATGCCTATATAGACGGCAATGGAGAAATACATTCCCGTGATGACTTCAGCTGTAGAAGGAATGACGATTTTGATAATGTCCGTGTATAAGAGACTTACTGACACATTCTTACTAGTGTAAGAAATTATTTCTCTTCGCGTCATAGGCAAACCAATACACACTTCGGAAATATCATAGTAGGTCGAGTTCATAGCGGATAGAATTTCAGAAATGATGCTTAACGACAACGCAAAAATCCAAATAATCACGGCTGCGATTCGTGTTTTCTTAGTCGTGAGTCTATGTTGACTGAATGGAAACAGGACTCCTAAAAAGCGATCGATGCTTATCAATGTAATGAAAAACACTGATGCCTCGCTCGACAACATTGCCACGGCCCCTGCTATTTTGCACACGTACCCTTCACGCCAGTTGTCTGAATTTGAGGGGAAGTTATCCGAAAAGTAGATATCCGCCGATGTAATTGTGAGCATGTATATACCCATGAGCAAATCGGATGACGATAGATTGATAATAAGTAGAGATTGCACTTTGTTATCGGTAAATCGGAGTCCTTTCATCCTCCAAATAACAACAACCCCGTTTGCCAAAATTGAAGCAATGCCGATTACCCACATTGTCCCACGTAAGATGGATCGTGGAAGTAGACGCTGACAAGAAACAAACGGGGATCTAGGCTCAGTCTGGAGGCATATTCCTGCATCAATATAGCAACATATGGCATGATTCTGAACTAGAACTGTGGTGGTATTCCTTAGACCTGTAAAGGTTTTTCGACTGACCCATTTCAGTGAATTACCTCTTAGGTCTAGTGTGTCCAGATTATCGAGATGGGAAAACATATGTTTGTGAAGTTTTTCTATGGTATTGTTCGCCATTTTGAGTATACGAACTTGAATGATGTTGTCCAACAATCCCAGGGGGACAGAGTGCAGATCGTTCCCACTTAAATCAAGGACGCGCAGATTGTTTAATCCGTAAAAACTAAGAGGGGATAAATATTTAAGTTGATTATTATCGAGTTGGAGAACTTCAAGTTGCGTCTGATGCAGAAACACCCTTGAAGGAACTTCCACCAGCAAATTGTTTGCTAAATGTAGTACACGAAGGTTCCTCATTTCATGGAAAGTACCTGTTTCAAGCTTTTCAATCAGGTTGTTGAATATTGATAGAACCTTGAGTTGAATCAATCCCTGAAATGTCTCGTTTTGTAGCACCTTAATGTGATTGCTGCCAAGGTACAGATACAGCAAAGCCGTCGATTTTCTGAATAATCCTATATCGAGATATTCTAAAGAATTGCTCGGTATAGACAGAGTTTCCAGGGCTATGAGCCCGCTTAAGCTGCAACCTTTTATTTGGGTTAATTCATTACCTCCAAGGGAAAGGCTTACAAGAACAGCCAACTTTGAAAATGCTCCGCAATCTACGTCCTTAATTCTATTATAATCGATAGACAAATCTTTCAGGCCGGGGACGTCTTGAAAAGTACCGTTTTCGATGGTTTCCAACGAATTTGATTGAAGATGTAATACTTCGAGTGCTTGAATTCCTCTAAAAGAGCAATTTTGAAGGGTTCTGATAACGTTATTATTTAGCAGGAGTTTAGTCAAATGCGTTAAATTTGAAAATGCATTGCACGCGATGTTTTCAATTTTGTTATAGGCCAAATCCATGAGGTCTAGATTGTGGAGATTGATAAACGCACCGGCTTTCAATTGTATCTTATTTCTAGCAAGGCTAATAGCCAAAGCAACATGGTTTCTGAATGACAAAAAAGCATCTTGTTCAACGCGATTTATCCGTTTACCGCTGAGCCCAAGATAAACAGGGATGGAGATATTTGTGGCCGGATACGCTATCTTATAAACTGTTAGTACAGCGCCATCTGGAGACATAGCAGAGAGAGTCCCATCCCCAAGACTACACGAGTTGTTAGAAGGACAATCTAAGTTGCAAAATGTAATAGTCCAGATTTGATCAACAACTTCCCGCTCCGTCGCCGAACATTCGAAAATCTCATCTTCGGTGGAGACGGGTTGTTGGCCTTTTGCAATGTGACGATGTCCACTCCACACATTCAGGTAGACCAGAAATATAAGAAACATTGTCTTGCACGCGTTCTTCCTAACATCGTATGTCAACGTCATTGCCGTTAAAGCTGGGATGGGAACACTGTGATTGTCTTTGTAATAACCTGATAAGAGAATAAAACGGTTAGTATGTTGTTTAAAATAGTTCTTTCAAAATTTAAAATTTAAAAGCAACGATGATTGGTCTGTATACAGGATGTGCCACAAAACCTGCAACTTATTTTGACAGAGCTCTAGTTTGGCTGTTAAGCCATGGATCTTAGACATTCTAGACCTTAGGATCTCCATTTTTATGTGGTGAAATGATAATTAAGATTGGTTAATCTGTTTTCATCAAATTATGCGCATGTATGTCGAAAACCTGCTCAGCCGATTTGACGGAAAATGACGGTTCTATTGTTCCGTCCTGTTCACCCCAAAAACTTGCAACTATATTGACGGCGTTTTAGTTTTACCTTTTCACCATGGATTGCTGCTGTCATGTTAGTATACATTCCAGAAACCTAGTGAAATCGCCTAAATTCAATTATGAATAAATAATCCACAGTGTTAAATTGGTTTTGAAATCACGTGTGATCAAGTAGATATATCGAAACCAAATTGTGAGACGGGTATCTATATACTAATTTTCGGAACATGGCTTTATTAGATAGTTCAATATAATTTTACACTCGCGTCCCTCCTCAACTGAAAAAGCGTGGTAATTGCGCCTCTAATACACGAGCTAATTAGATAGTTCAATGCCCGTTTTTTACCGTTTTCAGACATGCGCAGAAAGGATCACATGTGAAAATCCGAAATGTTGAATTTCTTTTACTCGGGTAGCTACTTTCGGACACAAATTGTGGTTTTCGGAATGAGTGATGACATATGGTTTCACACCACTAAATAACGTCTGGCCCTACCCCCTTTGAGGCAAAAGTCCAAAACCGGCCCGTTTCTATGCCGAAACGGGAGACCTATTGTAAATTACAGTTTAAAATTAGGGTATTTACTACAAGTTATGGCGAAATTAATATAGTGTGAATTTTGACAGACACATCAGTGTTCTTCAGGTCCAAAAAAATTGATGCAATGATGATTTTTTAATATTTTAACAGAGACATTTGTGTTCAGGTCATTTCCGGTATCTGACGCAATAATCTTAATCAACAATTGCGTGTGACCAGGAAAACTCAACTCGTACTTTTTGAAAAGGCTCTAGCTCAAAATTATGCCGGTTACCCCCCATATATGAGTTGTTGAGTTAGTAGTCATGGCTTTCATCTTCAAGTTGAAACCAAATTTCAAGTTACCAGTTTCTTATAACGTCAAGAAATATCCATTTTAAAAGTGTGCATTTCACGTGTAACCCTATGGGAGATGTATTTAGTGGTGTGCAACCATATGGTCTTCACCCAAAATATTTTCTTCAGGGATATAGCTACATTTCTGTATATGCGGCTGTTTGTTATTCTTAAAGATCGCATAGTAACAAGCATTTATACGTCCGACAAATAAAAATATTTCACGACATTTTCTAAATGTAAACAAAAACTCTTACACAGATCTTAAAGTGACACTTTCATATTAGTAACATAGATGAATGCGACGTTTGCTAACGATAAAGAAACTGGCAGTACCATGTCAACCGTTTCTATGTTGTGCTGCGCGACCGCGTTTAACATGGCGCACGCGGTTCGGCGCACACGTAATGACGCAGACAAAAAGTGTACGCGTTTGTGGCGCAAACC
>CM069453.1:47113073-47222994 GCA_035610835.1 Ophiura sarsii
CCCCCCCCCATATTCTTCGCTATGATATAATTTAGTCAATTAGATTTTTCTCAGAATCTAAACTGCACGTTCATACTGAATTGGCTTTTCGATATTGTTTATCATTCCGTATAATTATTCATTATTGTTTCTTTATAGTTTTTATTTTGGAATGTGAAATTATTTACGATTTTAATTTTCCACTGACTGTTTTGTATGCATCGCATCAGGAAAGGTGACATGTACCCCGTATTATTACACCTCATAAAAAGAAAGGAAGACAGGCAAATTGGTTAGAAAATTGCAGTTTTTCACGCCGGTATGGGAACGCAACGCCTCTACACCCCCTGTCATCCTCTTACTCGACGGCAAATCAAAAAGTTACATGAAAAACCTGACTACGCCACCGGGAAAAAATCCCTTTGCCCCCGCCCCCCCCCCCCCCCCCCCCCCCCCCCCCCCGACAAGTGACCTGGCTACACTACTGCATAATAGACCATTTCAAATTGAGATCGGAAATCTTCGGAAAAACAGGTAACGTGGAGTAGGTGCGTTGCGCGTTCTTCGCAACAGTTGATCGCATTCACAGCATTGTCCTATTGGTTGTCCACCTCAGTGATTTACTATGTTCGCATACACGCGTGCACACATGAGAAGTAAAACGTGGAACGAGACTATTTTGGGTTTTTTTATCAACAAAGGCGCTGACGGACAAATTCCAAATGTATCGAGCAGACGGTAAAAAGTGAAAATATTACCCAAATCTCTTTCATCTCACTTGTTTTTGTAATTGAAATGCCGCAACATCAACTTTGTGAGGGAGACAATCTATCACCAACACCAGCTCAATCTACCACACGGGCAGACGGGTGAAAAACACGTTGTTTTTCTCCGGCACATGGCCATGACCTGTCAGAAGCTGACAGGTCATGGAACCGAGTGTCAAACACTCGGCTAATCGTAAACATTCGGAACCGATCGTATATTTTCGGATTTGAAATGGTCTATAGTACATGACAGTATGACAAAATTAAAGCTATTTTACAAAAGCATGTTTTGTCGTTGTTCGCAGAGCTGCGTCCAGATGCATGAAATGTGCGAACTAAAGTGCAGCATGTGCGTGACTCGATTTCACGATTTACGCGCGGTCAGGTTTTGAAAGCGCCCGGTACGCACTTCTGGGTTTACGCACATACGAATGCACTCAAAAATGATTTAAATCATCATCAAAAAGTGTCCTAATTATTTTGATAAACCCTGTATACACCTGAGGAGTGCAACCATATTGGTTGCGTGAAACAGTACTGTGGTGTAAATAGAATAAACTTGATTTTTGTTTTAAACATTTTACCCATAATCCCTAGTTCACATTTTGCGACATCCGACGGATTTTCACAGATCGCATCACAAATATAGTTCCCGATTTCATCAATTTTAAAACCAATTAAAATGCAAAAAAATAATATATTTAATAGATTGACCAGCAAGATGGTATAATTACCTATTACCTAAATTTTATTTCATTCAAATTGGTTATTCGAAACGGGAGATATGTGCATTTCCAAAATTCTGTGAAATTAAATCTGTTTCCCTATGGATTAAGTTTTACTCGCGCCATTTTAATAAGTCAATCAAAGGCGTGTTGGTATTTACAGCATTTACAATAAAAGAAAAGAGTTTCGATTGTCTTTGTGGTTATGATTTTGAATAGGCCTAGTTCAAAAACATATCCAAACAAGGGTTCGAGTAACAAAGAAATCTTATTAAAGCAAGATGCAATTGACATTTATAATTATGTTTCAAAAACTTGATGAACATGGTTCGTGGATATACCATTACGCAGAGACTATTTATTTTATCTATAGTTGCATTAAATTAGATTATAGTCGATTTGACACTCGGCAATAGTCAAGTCTAACATTTTTGTTTATTTTATGCTCCCGTGATCCTGAAAGAAATTAAGCTTGATTGCAAAAATTGCTAATTTTGGGCAACTCTGATAATTTTCATGAATTCAAAATAGTTGCCATTAAAAGGATTTTGCGAATTTTGTTTAGGTCCATACGATTACATTTTGGGTACCCTGGTTCTTGTACTATGCGACGTGAACTGGCATGCATACTTCATCTGGCCTTGCATGTCGGACTTGCATGGTCAGAGCGTAGGTTCTAGCTTGCCTTGGTTCTAGGGTTCGCCAGCGTTTTATAATTACGCTCTCGTAGCTATGCGCATGATGAGTTCAACACGGTATCAAATCTACGCCAAAATTTACTGTCACCCATACCAGGCCGTGAAAGCCGTGAACCGCGTAATGTAGTTTTGAAGATACAACTCTCTTTTCTGAATTTTGGAGCAAATTACAAATATCGGTGGTGTAGGAAATAAGAAAATCGATTCAAGGACATATGCCGACTGGCTTCTTATTTGCATAACAATTGGCCTTCGCAGATCATGTTCATTAATAGACTAGCTAGGGCCATAGTTCCATGAACGGAATAGTCAACACAATTGTATTTACATGCAGGACATTCTTTATCGTAGTGAAATTGGAAAAGAAAAAAGTATCATTCAACATTCAATAATATAGCGAACGATAAGCAATCCTGTCAATTTCTAAAAATAAAGTGTAATAACAAACAGAAAACTATACCATTTGCAGGATTCGAACCACTGACCTCATGATTGTGAACCCGCGCTCTGCCGTTTGAGCTAATGAGGACTATACATGAAACAATTTGAAAATAAAATTACATAGGGTTCAAAATAAACATATCACTTAAATCGGAGGCTAAAATGCTTTATATTTCGATTGTTGTGCATTCTTAACATAGTGTTACCGCCCAAAAGTTGATTATATGCTGAAGGAGATTGTAATTCTGATTTCATTATAATGCATAACACTACTTTTTGAAACGATTCTAGACACCTATTTCGTTCGTAAATACATTTCACCATTACGTTTGGTCGATTAAAATTCGCGGCAAATGTATTGCACCATGGGTATTATTACATGGAAACACGGAGACTCAGGGAGTAGGGAGTCATGCGACTTTTTTCCACACAAACACTTGAGAGGAACACGCCCCTTTAACCTGTATTCTCGCTAATACCAAAACATCATGACTGAATTGTCGATGGTGCAAGCCCATCTTCAATGATCATGATTGTACAATAGGCTAAATGATTGTGTTCTTCATTCCCCAGTATTGCAACCAATAACAGTACTTGACGAAAAAAACACCCAGAGAAATGGGAAAATTAATTGGTATTATTTTTTAGGTTGAAAGTACCGTTCTTTTATTCCCGTCATGCAAATTTGTCTATGACAGATCGCACCAGCAAAATAAAACGAAGTGTTAATCAGATTTGCAGCATTTCAAAGGTATGTTTTGTTTTGTTATTGTCTTTAGAAAAAAGATAGAGCAGGAAAAAGGCGTTTTCGGGTATCAAATAAATGAGTGTGCCGATAAATAAATATTATAATCACCCACTGCGAACTCGAAGTCTTCGTGGACCTATATCGCGTCCCGCGTGTAATTTATCTTTCGTTAATATCGGATTAACATAATTAATGGATTAAAGTCCAACCCCGGTAAGCCTGCTACTCGTGTTGAGTTGATGTCTCATAAGCTAAAGATGCCCGTTTCGCGTGGCAGAATTTTGTGCAATACCTTTGTTTGATAATTTTTCAAACTTAAAGTTTTTGGCATGATTGCTTTGCAACTTGTATATAATTGAATCCAACGAATGTTGGTTATGGTGGGTTACGAGAAGAATCGCGTCCCGTATTGCATAACACGACAGATGGGGTTCTAGGAATAATATATAATATAGTGGGTTTTTTCTGGACTATTTTAATTAAAATGTTAACTCTCTGGAACCGACTGTCAGTCAGGGTACCATCAATATTTTTAATTTTCATTAGTATTATCATTTATTATCTTTACCCAGGGTTGCCCGAATCAGCTGGCCGCTGTTCTTATTCGGGGCCCTGCACATCAATATAATACATGCTTAAAATATTGACTTAACATAAAATACATGAGATATAATAATGACAATATGATTATGTATAGAGTATAAAACCCAATGGACAACACTCATAAATCTATCATATAATGCATACAATAAAAACATATTACAATTATTTGATTACATACCTCGTATATACACTTCATTAAAATTAAACTGAAAAGATCTATTTCATAAAAGCTTGACTATGATACATCAAACACATTAAATTTGAGCTCCAATGATAGGATTTATACAAAGCCTTATTAGATTGCACGTTCACAGAATTTCTGATTGCAATTTCAATACAATTCCATAATCTGACTGAACGTAAACAAGAATCGGTTTACAACAGATGGTCCTTAAAGCTCTCACACATGCGTAGTCCACAGTAAAATGACGCAGCCTGGGTGGTAATCGGTGGGCAACGCTTGCACTCAAGCGTTGTGAAATCTGCTGAGCCCTTACTGTGTCTAAGATTTTCAGAAAGAAGACCCACTTATTTCATGATACAGGCTGTATCAAAATGATTTGTACTCTGATATGTTCCATTTTCAAAAAAGCATTAAAAATATAAAATCTCTGATAAATACAATATTTTTGATTTTAATAATAGGGAATTATGTCAACTTATTGATCTGATAATCTGAAGATAATTGGCTGTTGTTTCTGACCGCTATTGTCATTCAAATGAAGATCGACGTAATCATGGTTTTACTCGCAGCAACGCAAATTTAATAGGTTCACTGCACAAACTCTTTATAAGTAGTGTGTATATGAGTGCAGTCCGGAGGAACTTTGAATTGTGCGCTTCAGATCTAACGTTTCGATGAAAATGATAAAAACACCAATATTCCTTTAAAAGCTTGTAAATTCTGAAAAAAATGTTCGATTGTCGTAAATCAAAATTCTTAGAAAAGATGAAACTTCAATAATTTTGCATATAGAAGCAAAATGGTCTAAATGGTTCGTAACATATCAAAAGAAATTCTGAAAAACTGATCAGACCACGGTACAAATCTTTTTGATACAGCCTGTATTATCAGGGACAATCGATTGTTACGGTAAAGAGTTTCGCGGCCTGGCCCTGATCGCAGCAGAATTTGGAAGGGTTTTAGTGACCTTGACTTATAAACAGGGGTGGAAATAAGACCCGCTTGCCCGCCCGTAGCGGGTAACTTTCGTGTCGGGCGGGTGAAGATGCAAAGGTACCCGTCCGACTGGCGGGTAACGTTTTTGAAGCTCAAAGTGTAAGTAACAGTAAGTTTAGGGTAATTTCATCATCAGATGTGTCATGATGATAGAGAAGATCAAAGGTTGATTCGAGATTAAAGAGAGTATTGGATTGATGAACATGATGAATACGAGGAGCTGTTACGGGCTAGGGTTACAGTGGAACATCGTACAATAATGACAAAAACATGTAATTGTATCATCATTTAAAAGTAGTCTTGCTCTTAATTGTTTGCTGCAAAATATTATGAAAAAAACCTTGGGCTGGTGGAATTTTTGTCGGGCAGGTAAATTCTGTGAGTCACCTGCCCGACTGGCTAGTTGAAAAAAATCTGAAGTTCCACCACTGCTTATAAATGGACAATTTCGGACTCACTGCGTGTTATTCATTTGTTGATACTTATTTGAGTGCAGTGCAATCGCTGGCCCGATCGCCGTTAATGGAGTATCCAGGACTGTTTTGATGGGGGGGGGGGGTAATGTTGTACCCTTGTGAGCGGAGTGAGCGAAGGGAGTGGAGCAATCAGCTGGTTGGGTCCAGGGGCGAACTGGAAGCTCGTGGGTTTTCGTGATTTTTAAAGCAAAAATTCAGCATTCTGAAGCAAGAAGAATAAGGGTGGTTCGAGATCCATTATAATGTTGAAACCTGTTCAAAAAATTTGCGCGAAGCGCGCAAATATTTTCAGTTTATGAACTATAATGATCCAGAAAAATCCCTGAAGCCATCTTGTTAAGCTTAAATGTTAGGAGCGCCCCTCTGGCTGGCAGCACCTTCAAACCTCTCCTGCATTTTCTGGATTTTATACATATATACGTGTTGCTTCACCTTTAAATTATTACCAGTTGTGGAACTTCACACAAGGAACCTATGGGACATTTTTCATGTATTTTGATGTTCAACTTTTGGTGCAAATTATGAATATATATCTTCAAGGTTTTCATCTAATATTTTTAGTGGGATTTTTCATCACATGCACAGCAGCACACAGCAAGTATGGTTGCACAGCATGTAATCTACCTACTCCTGCTAGTCTATGCAGGACCAATCAGCCTGTCTCAACCGTTTGGACCTACCAACCTTGGCCCAGTGCTTGGCCCTACCTACATGTATACAAAATGGATACCAACCCTTGCCTTGGCCTTCAGACATCAGAAATTCCTTGGATCTCGCATACCACTGTATAGCAACACAAGTTCAACTTTCCAGCTTGAACTATTGGTTGCTGGGGATATAAACCCAAACCCTGGGCCTACAGTTGCTACTACTACAAGCATAACAAGTTCTAATCAAACTATCAATGATGACAATTCATTCACCCGTTATGCATATACTGTCGCTTCACTTGTCTCCATGAATCCTCATAAATATGTAACAAGTCTACCCAAACTTCCTACTGATACATGGAACAACATTAAATCACTCAACATAAACAGATTCCCGATAAACCGCCGCACTAAACGTGGTGGCCGACGCAAACCATCATGGAATCATGTACATTCACTGGACCCTACAGTTGAACCATCTCCCATTTCAGTTCACACATCATAGCAAGAAGCATTATAAACGTTCTGCAACATCAAACTTTAGGGGTGCAAATCTTGAAAATTTAGTCCGAGCACCATGCATCTCAAATACAAGCACTTCTCATCTAAAATGTAACTTCGTTGTATGGAATGCGCAGTCCATGAATAATAAAACAACTTTGATATGTGATCATATCATGTCATCGTGTTGACATAATGGCAATTTCTGAATCGTGGTTACGTGGGGATGATAGAGACAAACGGACAATTGCTGATGTTAATAACATGCTTCCGGATCATAATTTGTATCATCAACCACGGAAAACAAGAGGTGGAGGCGGTGTTTGTGTTATCATAAAAAAGGGATTCACTGTTTCTGTGCACGTAAGTTCAGACTTTAAGACATTTGATCTGCTGGACATGACCATTGTTTCAGGAGCTACAGCAATGCGCCTTTTTACCTTCTACAGACCTCAGTACTCGTCTCGTCACAAGATGACGACATCAATGTTCTTAACAGAGTTCTCCACACTGCTTGAGTCCATAGCTCTGATCTCTACTCCTGTAGTCCTAGTTGGAGACTTTAACATACATGTTAATGATATGGCTGATACTGACGCCAGAGCTTTCTTAGAGATCCTGGAGAGTGCTGGACTGCAACAGTTGGTTGATTTTCCCACCCACCGCCATGGAAACACTTTGGATCTCATTGTTACTAACTCCGAAAGTGAACTTGTGTATGACTTGAAACCCGAAAATGCTCTTCGTGGTCCATCTGATGATCATATAGCCATAAGATGCAAGTTTAAAGTCACTCGACCTGCTGCTACCAAGAAAACGCTGTGTTTCAGGAAATTTAAGAATGTGGATGTTGATGCTTTCTGTAAAGATATCACAGCGTCATCACTTGCTACAACTCCTCCGGACACTATAGATGAACTTGCAGAGCAGTATAATGCCACTCTTGCTAAACTAGTTGACGTCCACGCACCAGAAACGACAAAAACTATTTCCCTTAGACCACATGCGCCCTGGTACACCGATTCCTTACGTGATGCTAAGGCTGTCAAGAGACGACTCGAACGCCGGATGCTAAAATCTCGACTTCATGTAGACAAGCTCGCATACAAAAAACAGTGCAAACAATACTTCTGTATGCTTGAAAGTGCTAAGACTGAACACCACAGATCCAAAATCGCGGGTTGCAACTCAAAGCAGTTGTTCAGTACCATTAATGAACTCTGCGGATTTAAACCAGCTAAGGTCTTACCCTCCGGAAAGGAGATCGACATCGCTGATCGTTTTGGAGATTATTTCACTGGCAAGATTGCAGCTATCAGATCGAACCTGGACAATTTGGAAATCCTACCTGTGGTTCTCCCAGACAATGAGCGTGACTGCCCTGTTCCTCTATGTCAATTTCAAGATCTTTCTCAGCAGGAGGTCAGGAAAATTGTTATGAACATGCCAACAAAATCATGTGCTCTAGATCCCCTCCCTACCTGGTTAATGAAGCGGTGCATCGATCATATTTTACCCTTGCTGACCAAAATTGTCAATTTCTCCCTGAGAAAGGGGTATGTTCCAGACTGTATGAAGATTGCCTATGTAACTCCTTTAATAAAGAAAGCTAGTCTAGATCCTGAGGTGCTATCCAACTACAGGCCTGTATCTAATCTTAGTTTCATCTCCAAGCTGAATGAACGCGTAGTATGCAACCAACTACAGGAACACCTTGCTGCAAACAAAATGTATGCACCCCACCAGTCTGCCTACCGACCCAACTGCAGCACAGAAACAGCTCTTCTGCGCCTTCAAAATGATCTGCTTTGCGCATTGGATAATAAGAAAGACGCTGTTCTTGTTCTGTTGGATTTATCGGCTGCATTTGATACGATAGACCACAAAATGCTTCTTGAACGGATGCAAACTAGATATGGTGTTGATGGTACTGCGTTAAAGTGGTTTAAATCCTATCTCTCTAATCGAGTGCAGTCTGTTGCAGTTGGATCCAATCTTTCACGAACGCATAAATTGATATATGGTGTACCCCAAGGGTCTGTGATTGGTCCCTCCAAATTTACCATGTACAGTGCTCCAGTTGAAGACGTAATTTCTAGCCATGACATCGATGTTCTATCTTACGCGGATGACACGCAATTGTATGTTACTTTTCATCCTGATGAAAGAGAGGAAGCAATTTCTCGTCTGGAGCGCTGCATCGCTGATGTCAAAGGATGGATGACTGCAAATAAGTTAAAGCTGAACGACAGTAAGACTGAGGTTATACATATTACCTCTCGTTTCACGCCAACTGTGCCCATCAACCCTGTAACTATCGGTGATAGTCCCATATTTCCGTCAGATGCTGCACGAAACCTTGGAGTCATCTTTGACCAACATCTGTCAATGACTGCACATGTGAATAAACTGTGTCAATCAGCCTCGTTTGCTTTACGCGCCATTGGACAGATCAGAAAGTACCTTGATCGAGGGTCAACGGAGAAACTTGTTCACGCGTTTGTCTCATCCAGATTAGATTACTGTAACTGCCTTTTGTACGGACTTCCTAATAAACTTATCTCTAAATTACAACGTGTTCAAAACTCAGCGGCAAGATTAGTTACAGGCACAAAGAAACGTGACCATATAAGTCACGTCATCAGAGATCTCCACTGGCTTCCTATTAAAAAAAGAATCGTGTTCAAGCTCCTGCTCATTGTGTATAAATCACTTAACAATGCTGGTCCAAGTTATGTGTCTGAATTGCTGAAACCTTATATTCCCACGGCTAACCTTCGCTCTGGCTCCCGTGAGTTCCTTGTTGTTCCAAAAAGCAAAATGAAGTCTTTCGGTGATAGAGCTTTCTCCATCGCGGGCCCTAAATTATGGAACACTCTCCCAATGGACATACGTCAGGCAGGTTCAGTTCAGGAGTTCAAGTCGCGACTTAAGACCTACTTATTTAACTTGGAAATCTAATTGATGTGTTTTTGTTCATGATCTTTCATTTCATTCATAATGCATTTTTCATGTCATATATACACATTCATATCTCTTGTTTAAAATGCATTTGACTCTGTGTATGTTTATCTCTGTAGTTTTATGATCATTGTTGTATTTTTGCTTTAATCTTGTATTTATATGTTGTACAGCGCTTTGAGTTTAGATCTCACTAAAGTAAAGCGCTCTATAAGTGTGTGTTATTATTATTATTATTATTAAATGTTGACAGGGCCATTACTGAATTTACTTGGAAAATGTAGTGGACAGTTTCTGTAATTCAGTAGCAGAATCGAAAAGAATGGTATTCAACTTCCTTGTTGTGTTAACTCAATCAAGCCAAGACCGAGTTTATCGTTATTGCAAGCAACCGTGTTTTACCATCTCTTGCCAATGTAGAGCTCAGACTTGGTCTGCATTTATCCCTCTAAAACAGCTAAGAACCTGGGCGTTATTATTGATGCTCCGCTCAACATGTTTGAGCAAATAAACTCCTTCTGTATATCTATCAATTTCATATAAGGAACCCTTGGAGGATTCGTCGCTTCATTACCCGTGAAGCTTGCCACAATGCTGTCAGGGGGCTGGTCCTCTCACGCAAACTCTCTGTTGCTGGGCGCACGTGCAGTAGATCTTAAGCGTTTACAGCGCCTTCAAAACAAGGCTGCACGGTTAGTTTTTAGTTGTCTTCGAGAACAGCACTATGACGGCTTGTTGCATGAATTGCATTGGCTCCCTGTTAATGAGCGAATTCAGTACAAGCTCCTGTTGTATATTTACAAATGTCTCCATGGCGAAGCTCCTTCTTATCTGGAACAGCTTATCTGTTTACAAAGAAGTAATGATCCACTTGATGCTAGACGCCGACTCCGCTCTCACTCCGACTGCACCAACCTGTCCACTCTGAGATCTCACAAAAAGGCTGATGATTCCTCCTTTGCTGTCGGTGCTCCACGTATTTGAAATAACATACCCATGGAGATCCGAGAAGCAGAGTCTGTGTCTGGTTTCAAGCGTATCTTGAAAACATATTTATTCCCATGTTGATTTTTGTTTTTCTATGCTTTGTTATGTATATATTTTTGTGTTATCATTGTAAACATGGTAAAGCGCTGTGTTCTCTGTAGAGCGCTTAATAAATGTGTGTATAGAATAGAATAGAATAGAATAGAATAGAATAGAATAGAATAGAATAGAATAAAATAGAATAGAATAGAATAGAATAGAATAGAATAGAATAGAATAGAATAGAAAGAATAGAAAGAATAGAAAGAATAGAAAGAATAGAAAGAATAGAAAGAATAGAAAGAATAGAAAGAAATATAGAAAGAATAGAAAGAATAGAATAGAAAGAATAGAAAGAATAGAATAGAAAGAATAGAATAGAATAGAATAAAATAGAATAGAATAGAATAGAACAGAATAGAATAGAATAGAATAGAATAGAATATAATAGAATAGAATAGAATAGAAAGAATAGAAAGAATAGAAAGAATAGAAAGAATAGAAAGAATAGAAAGAATAGAAAGAATAGAAAGAATAGAATAGAAAGAATAGAAAGAATAGAATAGAAAGAATAGAATAGAATAGAATAGAATAGAATAGAATAGAATAGAATAGAATAGAAAGAATAGAAAGAATAGAATAGAAAGAATAGAATAGAATAGAATAGAATAGAATAGAATAGAATAGAATAGAATAGAATAGAATAGAATAGAATAGAATAGAATAGAATAGAATAGAATAGAGGAAATAAATAAAAATAACAAAAATCTCCCAGAATTTGGGAACATTTTCATCTTCTTCATGAAAAATAAAGAAGGCCGATTACGGTAAAAAGATCACAGAGTACTTTTTGATATTTTAATAGAGTACGGTTTTCTAGATATGACAATTTTATTGTCAAAAGTGAAGCTTTCATTTCTTTTGTTTCTTATTGTTGTGTTTTTTGACCCCTAGCTGGCCTAGCAACAACAAAAAATCTATGCAAAAATGTTTAATTAATTTTTCCAAGAAAAGTATAAATGCTACAAAGCTGGAATTTTGGGAGCTTGTTAATTATAGTTTTTAGAAAGTTTCCTGTGCTGCGGGAGGCTGTAAGACATCTGCATAGTTAATTATACTAAAGTATCTAAAACTCAAAATAAAATAAAAAATTAGGCTAATTAATGCACTTAATTAATTTTTTCAAGTTCATGCACTTTACTTCAATGAAATGCCACTTGGTATATATGTTGGCTATACAACTCTTCTTGATTCCTGTGCTGCGGGAATCTAATGGAGTTTTCAATAAAAAATTAGAGCAAAAACAAAAAACTAAATTTTTATAGAAATTTTACCTAGGGAGTCAAAAAACAATATCAAACAAAAGAAAATAGGCTGCCCTCTGTTGGCCGAAAAACAATACAAAACAAAAGAATTCAAAATGGATTTTTGACAATAAAATTATCATATCTAGAAAACCGTACCTCCGATCAATCTCAAATTTCAGATTATTGTGGAGCTCAGCAAGCTCTATTAAAATATCAAATACAAAATTAGCCATAGGAACAAACTTAACATTCGGTTGTGACATCCATAAGAGGTAATATGGTCTATACAGCGTGTCCCAAAAAACTGGGTTCAAAAGTTTGCGAGCTTATAACGAAATAAGTAGGAATTATGGATAGTTTATATTTAAGGATATCACACGAAATATACCTGACCTTTGGAGACCAATCCAATGTAAACTCTCTGAAATACAAAGATTTGAATAGAGCGTGGTCAGAACCCATTTGTTCCGATTTAAGGAATAAACCATCCGTGCGTTGCGTGAAACTGTGCGCTATGTGCAGTATTCCCGGCATGGGGTTTATTCTCCGAAAGAACTTAACAATAACTCGGACTATAACAAAGAACATTTTTGTTAATGTTTATGTAAATAATGAACTTGTATTATTGGTATATGATAATTTTATTTACTGCCCAAGTCTTTGTAAAGCATGAATGCAAAGGCAAAACATTGACGATATCACAACAATGTGCAATTGCAACACGTCGGGGTGTTCCTTGAAAAGTGGGACAAATGGGTTTTGACCTCGCTCTATTAAAATCTTTGTATTTCAAAAAGTTTATATTGGATTAATTACAGCGTTTAACCAATTAAGGTCATGTATATTTAGTTTAATATCTCTAAATATAAATTATCTATGTTTCCTACTTTTTTAATTGTAAGCTCGCAAACTTTTGACCCCGTTTTTTGGGACACGCTGTAGATGAGGATCAATGGTCATGCACTGCGGAGGGAAATGCCCTTAATCTGATTATCTGATTTTATCTCGAGAACTACTCCCATGAATCGCTGATCATATCTGCATACAGGCATAATACATAGAATAATTATGACATGTGATTGCAATAATGCAAAATTGAAATTAACCTAACATTAGCATAACCCTAACCCCGGTTTAGGATTTTTGACCGGGATCACAATTTTCGAGGAAAAAACACCAACTAAATCTCCGGGAACCTGCCGGGATTCGATCCGGGGACCCTCCGTTCTCAAGCCCCACCTTCCAACCACTAAGCCACGGCCCTCAGCTACACATTCGCGCAGTATATTGCGCTCATCATATAGGCTCGGTTGACTACGTCATCGAAAACCGACGGCGCATGCGTTTGGAGAGGGACTTTGGATTAGCATTTGTTAGCACTCAGTGGGGTTAGGATTAACATAACATTAACTAAACATTCAGATGTGACATCCATCATGTATCTGGTTCTACAGCTGAATCCGCGGCTTGATCCAATATTCTACGCAGCAACACAAAAAAGTATAAGGGAATATTACGGTAATAAGATCAGAGCACTAGCCCGCAGTTTTGAGGCATTACGTAATCCTAACATTAACTAAACATTCAGTTGACATTAAAGGTAGATGACCCGATCACATTTTCGTAGCACAGAATTATTTCAAACATACGGAGATTTTCATATGAAAGCTCGTATTTTTCTCATCATCATACTGAAATTTGACGGCCTAAATCGGTATAATTACGGAGAAATCGATGAAATAACGTCGAATTACCGCGAATGGTGGTAACCACCGATATAGTTTGTGTACTATTCAATGGGTACAGTTCACAGCATCTCGTGCGTCTAAAATAAGAACCATTAGAGCTATGCAACTCAAACTTTGGAACACGACTTTTTTAAGGATGACCTTTCATGTAGAATAGAAAACTTCAAGTTGAAAATCGGAACATCTACCTTTAATTAATCCATTTGTGACGATCTAGATTATGTAATTCATTATTGCATATATAAACCATACTACATTTACATTTACGTCATAAAGTCTTTCTTTTTTTAATCATTCATACACTTATCTTGATATTTTATACATGTAGTTCATTTTTGCACATCAAATATAAACCATGATTTTATATTACAATACATATCTTCGATACGACAGATCATGCAGAAATATAAGGTAGAAGAATTGGCAATGATTTGTGCAGCATTGTTTGAAGAGAAAACAAATTTTATTCGCATAGTTCTTTCGCGGTTAGGTCTTATTATTGTATAAGAAATTCAAGGCCAACCTTTAACGAATTATGATGAATTTTAAAGAATAAAATTTGAATCAAATTACCGTCTACAATAAAGAAATTCTGATGACGCTTCATTGAGTGATCATCTTTAAGGTTTGTGCTGGAAAAGGTAAACATACGTCAACAAGTGGTCTTTAAAAGACCCACAGAAACAGCACACACATTATTAAGTGATCTTTAAAGGGTACGCAGAAACAGGTAAACATACGTCATTAAGTGATCTTTATCTTTAAAGGATCCACAGAAACAGGGAAATATACGTAAAAAAAAGAAGAAGAAAAAAAAGAAAAGGCCGATTATATACCTGCTTTATGTATCTCGGCCTAATTTTTCCAATATACACGCTCGTACAAACATGTATGCCAACACTAAGTGCACGACATTTTCCCGTTCAAAAGCCAAAAGCCGGGCTTTTGGAAGGCCGCTCAAAAGTACTATACTTTTTCGCAAATTAGTACTTTTGAGAAAGAGCCTATAGTTTTGCGCAACCAAAAGTAGTATATATTTTGGGTGGGTTTATTCGCCCAAAAGTAGTAGTAGCGAAATATACTACTTTTGAGCGCAGCACCGGGGGTGCACCGCTGCATGCAAGCTATAATACGGAGTTTCCGTCTATAGGTTCAACAGGTTTTCAGACATATCGCTCTTTGATCACGCGTAATGTTATGACTTCAAGCATATGGACATTGTGGACATTCTAAGATTTCCGGAATGTGCTAATATTATTACAATAATATGGTGTTTCAGCTCTCCCAACTATGCTACAGGTTTTCTGGGACACGATGTAGACCTATAGTATAATGTTGTTAATGGCGTGGACGTCAACGCTCTACAAACATAATGTATAGGCTAAGTGTCATATCTAAAAATGGATGTCATCTATATTTTCATTTTAACCTTCTTGCATTTTATATGCCGATAGCCTGCTGGGGCATAAATATTTTAGTTAATGATTTTTATCATCAGTGTCAGGCACGTCGAAGACAAAACAGTAAGTTAAAATCACGTTGAAAACGCCGCCGGTGATTTATTCATCATGTAATCTCGCACTAATCAGGCTAAGAGGTGGTCCGCTAATGATGTAATATTTCATCTATGGCGCACGAAAGTCAATATCGAGTTTTCCGTTACCCGCCCGCATCACTTTTTTTCACCCGCGTCAACATTTCAAGATGTCCCCCCCCCAAAAAAAAATCATTTTTTATTTTTAAACACAATTGTTGTCAGTTTTATCAATGGTTGAACAAATTTTTCACTTTCTTAAAATATGAATTTTGAGAACAAGGCTCATAAGCAAGGCTTTTTAATCGTAAACCTACCTTCCGTGAACATTGTGATCAGCAACACATCTAAATAGGTTCGTAGATGTACATGGGTTGATCAAACATGCATTTACATGTCAATAATGAAATCTGATCAAATAATGAATAATGAATAATGAAATAGTCGCCTCATCACTTTGAAGAAAAAAAGTAACGGGAAACTCGCAATTGACTTTCATGAGCCTAATGCGTTGTCATTTGAGAATAAGTTAACGATTTGGACATGCCACTCACTCTTTATATCATATTGCTTTATTCACAGGAAAAAAAATCAAATTGAGATATTTTTCCGGTTGAAAATTGGTTGGTTGGATACGATGACCGCTTGGGCATCACAATGTTACCCTTTGCCAATTAGCCTTACAATGGTATAAAGACGTAACAAGCTCTTAAGTATTATAGTCTAAGATGGACAATTAAGGCTAAAACATTTCCCTCCATTATTAGATTTTTCTTTTCATCATTATTCCGTACCGCTAATCTGATCCACTTTCCACGCAGCTGTTAGTTTTTTACCATTTCAAAACCGATTTGTCACTTCCCAACTTTCAAAGCCCATCTCAAGAATTACTGAACCAATACTAGGAATGTTTGTTTGTGCTTATTTTAATGCATTTCTCATACATGTGATGTATTTTATTATGCAAACAGTGATATGTTAGCTTGGGGTACTGAGCTTCGGTTTGTGCACATGGGTGAATATTCATATTCAAGGGGATATGTGAAGGCCCATATGACGACATACTGTCGATTTAATGCCAGAATGGTTATGAATTTTTCAAGGTAATGAATGAATCACTGTGCAATTTGCCGGTCCTACAAAAATGACATTCACGTCTGGGAGAATTCCGGGGAGAATTCAGCATTTTGCCCCGTCAATCTGAGATGCATTTCAGAATCGCTCCACCATAAAGCTGGGTCATCGTATGTATTGACATTTCTGTATAAAATAAACTCGTCGCCCATTGGTTTTTATTGACATAAATCCTTATAGTTAACAATTTACAAAGGAAGAGGAGTTTTTTTTAGATATGTCACAATTTTGGATTCAAAATTGGAGAATCGATGACATGGTTTTCGGTGCAAGGTTTGTACCATGGAGCAGTGCGGCGAGGGGGACGGAAATATGCAGAACTGAATTCAACCTTAACTATTTGGTAAAGATCATTAGTGTCAATTCCACGTGTCTTAGAACCGGAGATGTATCTTTAGTGACTTTTTAGAACATTTTAGACCCCGTGTCTTAGATTAATTTGTAAACAAACAAATAGTGATATACACGTGGTATTTGTGTACAAACATAACCAGAGGTCTATCTATATATAACATAAATTGATCAATTGATCAATCTTTCAATCATTATTTACTATACATATATCAAATCGATCATGATTCAAAACATGGCAATTATGTTTGGACTATAATACGTTCAATGCCACACGCCGCCAGACGCTCCTTCTTAACACTTTCCACGCGGCAGGCAGCTGCCGACGACATTCCAAAATTGCACAAAATGTTTCAAAAATGTCAAAATTGTTGAAATAAGTACCAACATGTATCGGTCCAGTAATCTTTGAGATAGACCCTGAAATTTGGGAAATGTTTCTGAAAATTCTGTTTAGTATATTGTATAACTTATAGCCGCGTGGAAAGTGTTGCATCTATTTTTACCTGTGGTAATTTCGTGAAATTGTATTTTCTTAACTTTTATTTTTTTAGTTAATATCGGTTTTCAAACTAAAAGGCCCCGTGACAGGGTCCTTATTTCGACTTCGGAATCCGATATCAGAATTTTACCGGAATTACAAATTTTATTCGGTGACAATTTTTTAAAAAAATTAGGGGGTGGGGATTTTCTCCGTTTGTACATTCAATAGTCATCAAAATGTGATAGGTGTAAAAAAAAAGTAGATTTTATTCAGTTCATACAATGAAAATAATTATTGCCTGTTATGTTTAGAAAACATTTCAGAATCGATCCACCATAAGCTGGGTCATCGTGTGTATTGACATTTCTGTATAAAATAAACAAACTCGTCGCCCATTGGTTTTTATTGACACAAATCCTTATAGTTAACAATTTACAAAGGAAGTGGGAGGAGTAGTTTTTTTGAGATATGTCACTATTTTGGATCCAAAATTGGATAATCGATGACTTGGTTTTCGGTGCAAGGTTTGTACCATGTGATTATCAACTGAATTAATCGTCTCAGCGTCAATTGTACGTATTTATAAACGCGGTTACAGTGGCGTAGCCAGCTTTTTAAAAGGGTTGTTGGGGGAGGGGACAAGACATAATTGTTCCGACGAAAGGCATGTACCGACAAAAAAAAAGGTATGCAGTCAACTCAAGAAACTTGGGGGTGTGGGTGTTGAATAGCCGACCGATCGGGTGTTAATTTTGCATTAGGCAAAAAAAAATGTGTTGCCCTCACTCATCCGGCTGGATCAAAATAACGAAAAATGTGGGCGGGTTTGTTTGTTTTTTAAAGATTTTTTTCTTTCTTTTTTAAAGATTTTTTTTAAAAGTTAAACTAATTTCACACAAATTAGTTTATCCGCGAAATAATGTTCATTATTGATTGGTGGAACCTGTAGAACTATAGATAATTCTAATTCATGGCAAAATAGTTCAGCCAGATATTAGACTCGGAAGTGTCAACCCAAAATGTGATTTTTGAGATTAAAAAAAAACATTTTTTGGGCACTTTTTGGTCAATATTTTCAAAACTAAAAAGTTTTGAAGCCAAAAAAAAGTGGTTCCTAGATAATTGACTTTATGATGTTGGTGAAATTTTTGAAATTTTGAATCAAATACTGATTATGTTAGGTTGTCTGAAATTTTTTAATGGCGCCAAAAAAGTGATTTTTGGGCCAAAATGTAGAAATTACTATTTTTTGTGAAATTTGATTCCAAAAATGAATTCTTCGACTCATTTCATTTGAAAATTTGTATACTTTTATGTACATTACATTATTAGTTTAAAAGTTGTTAGAGTGCTTGATAAATTTCATAAAAAAGCGTTAACAGTACCCTTTTAAGCACAGTTCCCAAATAGTAGAATACTCCCAACTAATTAATTATTTTTTAGACGCCCTACTAATTTAACTTTAGTTGGGCACAATATAAAACCAGTATTGAAGCCGAACACGCCGAGAGTCCTTATGCCTATAACAGTACTAATGAGTAAGCCAGATAAGTAATTCAATCAACATGATCAAAATGTATTAAAAACCACATAGCGTGATATAATGTAATAAAAGCTTTCTGATTGTAAACTGAGTTGTTCAAACCGACATCTGCCAGTCGCTAAAACTTATATGGCCGGGCGATTCCATGAAAACGAGAAGCAACAAAAAAAAAGAGGAAAATTGCTCCCAGTTTATTTGACCACCCCGCCCCCCCCCCCCCCCTCCCCCCAGGGAGGTTACTTTCGCCAAAATCGTACGTGTATGTGCCTGCCGGACTTCGAAGATGTGACTTTCCCTATACCTATTTTTTGGCTAATCTCCCACCCATCAATTTACCAATTTTGTAAGAAAAGCACCCAATTTTGCACAAATTGGGCGATTTTTCCAAAAATGCCTCAAAAATTACATCCAATTTATGCCAATTGGGCACTTTGGTCTGTGAGGAAAACCACCCCATCGCTATACCAATTTTTGCAAAAAGGCACCCCAAAAGGCAGGCACATATACGTATACCATATCAATGTGAGAACCCCCCCCCCCCCCCCCCCCCCCCACCCAGGTTTTACCCTCATACTATTGTTCCAAGCACATGCAATTGGGATAGGTAAAAAAGTTACAAAGTTTGGTTATTGTTTACTGCGAAAATTGACTTCTTTATTTCTCTTAAATCAAAAGATTGACTTTTTAAGATTTTGCTGAGGGAAGGATCTAAAAGAACACTTTCCACGCGGCAGGCGTCTGCAGACGACATTCCAAAATATCACATAATGTTTCAAAAATGTCAAAAATTCTTGAATTTAATTATCATATGTGGTATCACCATGAGAAATGCATTAAAACAAGTGCAAACGTGCCTTACTGGTTTTGTAATTCTTGAGATAAGAATTTGAAAGTTGGGCAAGGTTTCTGAAAAATCTGTTTCGTATAGGCCCTAATGGTAAAACAAATAGCCGCGTGGAAAGCAAAATTGATGTGTTATTTATCACTATTACGGTTTATGTTTAATAGTTCAATTGTCAAAGTCAAGATTTAAATTTAAATATATCAAATGCTAGTAAATTATGGTTGAACAAAGTGTAACGCGTGTTACCGTAACACGTGTTACCGAGTATTTTGCAGTTTACAAAAAAGCAGACCTTGAATTATTGTTATTATTCTATATAGTATTACACTGCAAAAACTAGGGTGTTAAAAATAAAACCATGGGTGTTATTTTAACCCCGTTTTTAACATTCGTCTGGAGTTGATATAGGTCCAATCTCTACGGTGTTAATTTACACCCTCTGGTGTTAAAATATAACACCACTTGTGGTGTTAACTTTTGACACTGAGGTGGTGTAAAGCAGTAACACTGTAAGGTGTTAATTTAATCTCTTTTGGGTGTTAATTTACACCTTCTGGCGTTGAAATATTAATGTTAGATAGGTTGAAGTACTTGTAAATCAAATGCTTGCAAATAAAATATTTCACCATGTGCAACAGTTATTTATTCAACAAATTTATTAAAACTTGAAAGCTTTTGTGAATTAATGTTCTTACTTGCCATTTAATTATGAAATGGTGTATGTTGCAGATCGAATCACTAGATTAAATGTATAAAATATACAATCCAAAGTGTTACGAAACCAATATAACCAACCTCCGTGCGCCTGTCTGGAGTTCTTACACCAGGTTTAACACCACAAACCTAACTCAATGTGCAGTGTTACATTTTTTTAAATTTTTGCAGTCACCAAGTGGTATTAGTTTAACACCAAGACGCTTAACACTAACCGTAAGTGTGACATATTTAACACCAGAGTTTTTGCAGAGTATAAACCTTAGTATTATATAGCCCTATGATGAGGTTATAAGTACTTGCTTACAATGACCAATAAAGTGTGGATCGGTTAGTTTTCGTACAAAAGTAAACTTAAAGTTAGGAATTTGTTATCGCGTCTCGTTAACACGCCACCCTCCGCCACCTCCTGTCAAAACTCTTTAAATGGAGTATTTTGGAGGAATTCCAACCAAGTCCTCAATCTAGAATACGTATATCATATAACCGGTTCCGTCTACGCCTGCTTGGTTACGATTGATATGTTGCGCCCTCTTTCGTCACATTTACGGTTTATTTTTATGAAATATATTTCTCCATTGACGCACATAAAATACCAATAATCATCATTATATGTCGTAACTGCAACTAAAAGTTGACTAAACAACAATATTCGTAATACAACTAGTATAAGCAACTTAAATTTGATTCTTAATTCCTTAAACAAGATTTGATTTGTTATTGTTGTGGAATGAAATGTTCTAGAAACACATTTTCATCAGCTGCGATAAAAGCTGCCTTGACAACGAGTGAGTAGCTTGGAAAAATGGTACGAAATTTCATTAAAGTTGTCCCTTTTCACAGCCATAACAATGCAACATATTCATGAAAGCTATGACTATGATTTCGAACGTTAAGGTGGTATTTTAGAGTAAGATTAAAAAACAAATATTTCGCTGAAAATGGTGAGTTGTACTGGTTTTGCACAACCACACTGACTCGGTCACACAGTCAGAATAGTATTTAGTAATTTAGTGACTAAACTTTATTAAACTTGCCAAAAGCTAAACCTAAATATTATGAATTCACAAAATGTAAAAAATAACATTATTATTTAATGATTGGCTTAGGCCTATTATATAGGTCGACACGGTCATCCGGGTGCTTCGTACATTTTGATTTTGTTATTGTTTTGTACACTAACTCAGTGAACTAAAATTTGCTGTTGACCACGGCATAATTACAACTCTGTTTAACATTTTCAATTTTGTCATAACAACTCTGACTCTGGTTTAAGCTCTGTTCATCCATTCACTTCAGTAGATCGACCCAAGCGATTGTATCATGGCGTGTAAGAGACCTCTGTTTACCTCTTTTGTGACGTAGTCAACGGCGCGTGACGTCAGTCCGTGTCGACCTATATAGTCGTCGGCAGAGTAGAGAACTTCGGCACTTTTTAAAATAGCCAGCGCGCGCAATAGGTTTGGGCGGACCTACGTCATGCTGGTGAAAACAATCAAATGCTGGTGAAAACAAAAACAACTTGCGCAGATCAATCAATTAAGGCAACCGCACATTGCGCCTACACTGCGAATCAAGTGCGTAACGCTCAGCGTTGAGTGCATGCATGGAATGTTTTGCTTTTGAAGCACTGGTTGCCAAGCAAATTTGCTAAAAATAACTAAAAAGTGCCCGTATGTCCGCGCCCTCCTATATAGGTTATAGTCTATAATACTAAATAGTCAGATTTATAATTGAACAAACACATGAAGCTGCGTATTGCGTACATTGGCAATTGCGTGAAGCGCGCACAACCATAAGCGTGATAATTTCAGGTGTGATCATCTTTGTGCTGTATGCGTGTTGGGCGGGAGACATTCATGACACACATACATGTACAGTCTATGAGTATAGGCAAGGGCAGTTGAATTTGCTTGGCAACAAGTGTTTCAAAAGCAAAACATTCCATGCACGCACTCAACGCTGAGCGTTACGTACTTGATTCGCAGTAGGCGCAATGTGCAGTCCATGATCTCAGTGACCTTGCTTTGAACTGTACTTAATTCAAGTGATCCATTTTGTATTTTACTTTTCAGAATTGTATTATGTGGTGTGAAATGAGTTTACAATGTGTCACCATGTAACTACCCAGAATTGTCTGTAAAGAAATATTCCGACCAAAACAAAATTGAATAAAGAAACAAACGAGCTGCCATGACGACTGCTGTATCGGCCATGCCGATGGCTGCAGACTTTGGGGTGGGGGTGAGAGAGCCGAGTCCCCCTACCGTGAGTAGACATGAAGGGGAGAGAGGAAGCCCAACTCCCAGGAAATCGAGAGCGATAGTTACTAGAAATGGAGGTAAGTTCCCGGGAGGTAGGGTATTTAGTGGGATATTGTTGGCTGTTCCGGCCTTTCAGCATGTATCAAGTGATACTTCTCATGTATAGCTTTTGTGCAGTGTGTGCTAAACATGTTTAAGGGCCAAAAGCACATCTAATCTAAACCTTGTAAGTGTTCTTGCCCCTGAACATGTGTAAAGCAACACTTCCTATGCATAACTGTATGGACAGTTTTACTTTATACATGCTGAAGGGCCACTAAAACAAAACGGATGATTATGGTCACAGGGATGATCAGATAATCATGTACTGTCAAATAAGTTTGGTACTGTGCTACTGTTTTTCACCTGTCTGGACTGAATTGGATTTGTTCCTTTAGATTTGCCTTTTTCGTGATATTTTTAATTGCAAAATTTGTCAAAAAGGAGGAACATTTTTGTTTTTGGGTAAACATGTCATAAATGTATATTATACAAGTCAAACATTTTTTCCAGAAAAGAACCTGGTGCATTGGGGGGGGGGGGGGGGGGGGTCACTCACATAAGACAGATATGTCGCTTTTAATTGGTGGTTGCTTTTTGAAAAAATTGCCTAAAGACATGGGGTATGAAAAAATAATTGTGTGCTGGAAAACTCTTTACTAAACATTAAACCTTTCACACTGGTCCGACGATTGATCTTTGGACGATCGATCATCGCTAAATAGAGACTAATTCAGCCGTTTTAAAACATGCAAGAACTTCGATCGATCAACAGCCATTAGATTCACACAAAGAAGTGGCCCTTTATTTGACGATCGATCGTCATAACGACTGTTATTGAGTCTACAAAAGGACGATCGATCGTCTAAAGATCGATCGTCGGACCAGTGTGAAAAGGTTTATTGGTACTAAATCACAAAAAAACCACCCAACAAACAGTCAAATCAGCCATTTGTTTGAGGTAAAACACCCCTAAAAAGTGGGTAAGGATTCGGCTAAGATCTAGAATACCCTACCATTCTTAATCCTCACTGTGTAAGTGTATGGGTCGTTTTTCAAAAGTCCCAATTAAAGACATGCAGTGGTAGGGTATAATAAAGGAACTCTAAGGAGTCAGCAGCAAATTTGTTGTGAACATTTTGGTGAATTTTCAACATTTTCTTTAAATTTCTGGGAACAACTTTTCTTCTCTTCAAAGTAAAATAACTTTTTAGTCACAAACTCAAACAAAATGGGTTGTTCAGGTCCATAGAACTGTGTGTTTTCCCCGTTGCCTTAGAATAGATATTCCTGATTTTCCATCACGGTTATGAATTCAATATTACTTTGCAAAATTTGTTTACAGAACAAACATCAAGCCCACTTCCTGATTTGAAATCGAGTGACAAAGACATCGACAGATCCGTTCCTCTGCCGACCTCACTGCAGAGTGAGTTCATACCAGAAGATATTCTCAATGCACTGACAGCACTGCCGACGTCGGTGGAAAAGAAGAAAACATCGGGGAAACAGAAGCAAGGCATGACACACACAAAAGTAAGTGTAGGGTGGTGGTTTTGGGAACTGAAACCATCAGGGAATCAAATATGGGCAACATAATGACAGAATGTGGTACGCCTATGTGGGGCTCAAATAGTAACGAGGGTCTTCAATTTAGGAGCATATGGTGAAGTTTTGAGGGTTTTGATGCATGAAGAATTCAGCGAGCCACACACACAGCGCACAATTCACTGCAATGCATTAATTCACTATGCAATCAACAGGGTTATACACACCCCTACCAGTCTAATACATGCATAGTCATTGGCTGATATTTTAAGAATCTCAATTCGCTGAGAAACTGAAGGACCAGTGTTACATTTAAAGAAAGCATAGAGTCTCAGCATTCCATAAATATGTTCTAAATCGTCAGGCGTGCTATTATAGATCAGACACACGGAGCTCTCTAGTGGCCCAAATTACGTGTTTAGTGCTCTTTCGAGCGTGCAGGACTCATCACCTGTCACATTAAAAAGATTATTCGATGAGAAACTATACCACATAAAATTAAAAGTTATACATGGTTAGAAAGAGAATAAAATAAGCTTTCTTGGGATAGGCTCTAAGTCGCTAACCTTTTATGCGTTATCAAATGGCAGTAGGCTGAAGTTCAAAAAGCATGCACTTTTTGCACTTTTTCTGGGTCAATATAACAAAAGTGAGCAGATGCGACTTATTTTACAATGTGGGGAAGGGGGCATGAGGGGAACAGGCCTGTGATCAGAAGGGGCATAACTGTGGGTGTAAAGCCTTCTGGCAGTTGGCAAATACCCCGCCTGATCCCTACGGCTAACGTCCCTGGGCTCAAACCTGGGCTGCTAAAGCAGGAAACGGGATGCTTTGTACTACAGGGTCATGCTCCAAACAACAACAAAAACTTTCAAAGACTACATGTAATAGCTGTCCGTAAATGGGCAAGAAGACAGACTGATGGAGCAGATCTATCATCCAGCTCTTGAATTTGTTTTCCACTATTTCAAATTAGGTTGCAAGCTTGTGTAATTTTGAACTTTGTGTAATTTTGACTTTGAAGTTCTATCGAAAAAAACATATTTATTCATATACGTTGCAATGCAATATGGGACGTTTTTACGATCTTCTCCCAGCACAGGCTTGTCATTGGATTCAGTAAGGTATTGGGCACATCATTAGATTTTCAGTGGAAGTGCAGGGAAGTTTGGGTCGGGTGGGTCAAGATTTGTTTTGTTTTGTATGCTCTTTTTTTTGGTTGGTTTTCAACAACAAAAATCTTCAACCCTCCCCCCAATGCACCTCTTGTGGTTATAAGGGGCGGTTGGGGGGAGGGGGGGGGAGTGAACATCTGCATTGGGTGGATGAGGTGTTTGTTGTTCAATAGTTCACATTATCATAGAAATTTCACAGTTTTGATCTTTCATCTTTATTACATTTGGCCTAATACTGTTACTGTTTGATTGATTACTTATTTTAATTTTATTTATTTAATAGTTACCTAAAGGTGGTGCAACACCAGCAAATGTGTGGAATTTTCCAGGTCGAAGACGACGCTTCCAACACCTCACAGATAATCCAAAATCACTGACTGGAGCTGGAAAGTAAGTGTTTCTTTTTAAGCGAAAAAAAAAATCAAGCCTTGTTCTATGGGCCCGACCGACCCATTCAATTGCAAAAAAAAATTGTCATTTATTGAAACATTTTAGAAATTAAAAAAAACACTGATTTTTCCTGGAAAACAAATCAAAATTGAACTGTTTTGAAAATGTGTTATTGAAAATTCATCAAAAATGTATGCAAAATGTTTGAGAAGAAGAACAACAACAATAGCTGCCTGACCAACCCTACTTGAGAGGTCCAGGTACTTGCCCATAGATTAGGGGTTTTCCCCGTTACCTAAATTACCTAGTAAATCAGTAACTTATCAGATCAAGCACCATTGAATAATAATATCAGGCATGCAAATTTCCTGGTGTGGGTTTTTGCCCTATTTTGAACACTTTCTTTTAATTTCAGTCCATATTTGGCCTTTTAGCCCAATGTCATGCACTTTGTCAGGTTTTCAGGTGGGTTTTTTCTTCCAAATAATGTTCAGTCTCATGCCTGATGATATGAACATATTCACCCAATGATATTCCACCCCATGGAAAAAGGTGTACTTTTTTCTTGCCCTCTAAATACTGCTGTATATTCTCTAATAAATGCCAGGTGCAAAGTTTGGTTCAGTTGGTTCAGACTCTTGTGTAAGTTGCTCAAATACGATTGTCCTATACCACGCGGTGTTGAGCGTAACTCGCTACAATGCCACTATGTTGTTAATCCAGAATGTAAATTGCACTGCATCTCCCATCATATTTTTACTGATTTTATCGCAAAAAAGGTATTTATCTTGTGATTTATAGCTAAGAAATTCAACTTTGCAGGCAAATTTGTTGAATTTTAGGACAAGAAAGGTGACCTTCACACACCTTAGTTCTATCAAATTTGTATTGGGGATGTTTATTTGAGGGTGGTTTTTTTTTCATCTCAAAAACTAGTTTATTTGAGGGGGTGTCTATAACAGAATATACGTTATGTACAAGTTGTGTACTTTCAGTTTCAACCAAATTAGGTAGCAAGGCTGAATCATAAGTAACACAAGCTTAAGTCGTCCAGGAACTTGGCATCCAGCAATTTTGAGCTTTAAAAAATTGAAATTGCTTGTCATGTGTGAAAGCTGTCATCCCAAGTAGAGGTTATGACAGGCTTTCTAATAACAAAAGTGTTTGTAAAATTATTCTTACTAAAATGATGAGACAAAACTATGGATCGCTGGAGATTTCAGTTGTAGTTTATATCCTGAAAATCTGTAATGGAGTTTACTTAGGGCGTTAAAAACAGCCGTTGCGATGTCGGTCTGATGTCATTGTGTGGCTTTGGGCATATCATAACTGGATGGTTGTCATGTGTGTTTGAATGAATCATTTCATATTTTTCATCAGGGAATTTTTAGCGTGCTACATCAATCGCGTATCTCATAGCTGCATGTACACTAGAGGAAACTTGTACGTTCAATAGTTAATAAGACTATATTGCTGGGATCGATCCAAGAATGATTTTTTTTAACCATGCATGATTCATGAAATACACCACAAAATTTGAACAGTTTTTCTAGATCAATAAAAGTGTTAGAATTATATTAATATAATATATTTATGTGTATGTTTGTGTTTATTTTACAGAGACATCTCATTTCTGTATGATTTAGCATTATCGGAGCAAACACAAGCCAAAGCTGATGCAACCGATCCAAGCTCTGTTAGAGCTGTGGCTAATCAGAGAGACAACAAAGGGGTAGGTTAAAAAGGCTGTATCTATCATATCGTCGCTGTTCTGTTGGATTTCCTTCCGGCCCTTCAGCATATATAAAGTAATACTTCCTATGTGTATAGTCAGTGTCATTATGATATGGACATAATTCACACCAATGTGTACGTACATGCGTAAACCCAGATTATAAAATGACTGTGTCTCCTGATCGGTCAATCGTGAAATTGCATGCATGCGTAGTTGTTCATACATCTGGACGCAGCTCCGTGAACATCAACAAAACACGCTTGTGTGAAATAGCTTGAATTTCGTCCATAGCATTAGGCCACAAAAAAAGATGTTGGAATGCCCTTTCCCGACCGACGGTAAAAATCGGGAAAACTCAGTCGCGATTTTGTTCTTTCTTGTTTTTTTGAAGAAAAAAAAGTATTAAAAAAAGATATTTTTAACTCTTTTTTTTTTTAGAAATTACAAATGTGTCACCTAAATGACCTCAATTGACCCCTATGTGACCCCACTCTGACATATTTATTATCCATGCCACCAGACTGTCTTTTTAATATCAAAATTTAGTTAAATTATAAACCTCAGTGTATTCCAGTGTGATTTGGTCATTCTTTGGAATCTAAAAAATCATCAACAAATCAACAACAAAAATCGACTTACCGACCCAAAACAAATTTGAGGTGAAAGGGCAATCCATCCAACTTTTTTTTTTAGGCCTTATAACAGTGACTATATAACCACTAGGCAGTCTGCTCTAAAAATGTTCAAGGGCCAAAGCTATCAAAACCTTGTATTGTAAGTGCTCTTACCCCTGAACATGTATAACACTGCCTATGCATAACCATTGGGCAGTTTTACTTAATACATAAGAGTTATCTCCAACTTATTTCCCCAGGGTGCTCAGTGGTCATTACAACGCAATCCGACGTGTCCAAAAATTCATATAATCAGGGTAGTTGTTCAAGCTGGGGCATGTTACGTATGTAATGTGAATAGGGTATCAAAACAAGCCAAATTAAGAAAAAAGGATACACTTTTCATCCTAATGTTTCCAATTAGCCGAGTGTTTTGGCATCAATTTGATGACTCATGATGAATCCACAGAAAAGCAAACATGTTTTCACCCGGTGTCTTTAATCCCATGTGTTGATTACTCTGGTGTTAGTGAGAGATTGTCTTCCTCACAAAGTTGTATTTTGCTGTGTTTCAGTCACAAAACCAGTGAGATAAAAGATATTCGGGGTAATACCATTACATTTACCATTTTATATTGTTGGTAAAAGCAAAATAGTCTCGGTACTAGTTTTATTTCTCCCAGGTGTATGCTTATATGTAATTAAACCACAAAGTTGACAACCAACCAATACTATGAGTTTTGCAGCATACGCACCTATGCTCTATATGGCTTCCCCTGGACAGTGACGAAAATTAACAGGCACAGCTTTTATGCTCATGTATGTATCTTCCGTCTTTCAACGCTGTGTGTATATGCCAGCGCCTGGATTAGGGGCGTGCGTTATTTGCTATTAGTAGAATACGTAGTTACGTCACTGTCTCGTGATGGTCAAATAGACTATAGTCCATGTGACCTATTTTTCCAAGATCTTTTCTGGGAACAATAAATCCAAGGGAGTGAAACAATACATTTTCAGTTATCATGTTCACTGAATAATGATTGGTGTGTTTTTTTCTTTCTTCAGGAAGGTGTTGGTGTGCCAGAAACTTTAGTCCCTTCTGAGTATCATGTGGTGAGGTCAAAGGGCGTTCAACATTTAGAATATCATGAAGAGTAAGTGTAATTATCATACCTTCAAGTAAATTGCAACCCTGTTCTTCGGGCAAAACGGACATCTCAGGTAGGGTCTGTCGGGGCTTTTTGGGGGTCGTTACCAAAACTTTCAACAACAAAAATTTCAACAATTTTCAATTTCGTAAAATTTTCAATAACAAATTCAAAATTAAGATGATTTTTTTTATCAACAAATTTTCAAAATGTCCCCAACATTTTTCAAAAAAGAAGAAGAAATATGTGAAAATTTGACAAAAATTGAGCCCATAGAACAGGTTTTTTGTGGCCTAATAGTTGACTGTGCAGAGTCTAACTTGGAATGTTTTTTTTGAACAATTGCACAAAAAAGAAAAGAAAAAGAAAATGCTCACATGCCAGTATTGCTTTTTTCCATGAATATGTTACTGATTCATTTTATGTTTTCTTTTTTCAGCAAATTTAGCACGCAATTAGTGGACCCTGGGAAACGACTGGTTTCATTCCCATCCATGTAAGTCATACAAGATATTTGTAAAACTGGAAATCAAATAGAATTAGTAGTACATTATAGACCTTATACAGGGTGAGTCAAAAAGAAGTTGTACGTGAATGAATATTTGATTAAAAATATACCAAACGAATTTGGCAAACCAATTAGGCGCGTATTCAAAGAGCTACTTATTCTGCTCATATGACAAAAGGAATCATTGAAATCGATCAATTATATCAGGAGCTATGCCTGTTTTAATAAAAGAACCCCTTTTTTTTAGCTGTCCACGGAACGCTTAATTCTCTTGAAGTCTTTCCACTCTAAGTGGGCAGTAAAATGATTGCTGATGTTTGTCCTCTAAGGTGTCTTTATTGTTGTAAGCGGACCTTCAATGTTTAATCATTTTCTTATTGTTGTCACTGATGTTTTATTTCATGCACAGCATTCCCATCTGTGTTTGAAACTCCCGGGCTTTAATCTCATTTGAATATGATTGACCGTGTGTACATTTTGCTGCCACTTAGAGTGGATAGATTTCAAGAAGATTAAGCGTTCCGTGGACAGCTTAAAAAAGGGTCTCTTTTTATTAAAACAGGCATAGCTCCTGATATAATTGATCGATTTCAATGATACTTTTTGTCATATAAGCGGAATGAGTTGCTCTTTGAAAACGTGCCTCATTGGTTTGTCAAATTTGTTTGGTATATTTTTAAACAAATATTCATTCTCGTACAACTTCTTTTTGACTCACCCTGTACATGTATGTATGTTGACCCTTCCCATCATGGGAGGGGTGTGTAAATGCTGAGTTATTTACAGTTTGTTATCTTGATAGGTGAAAAACTGTTTTAAGTCTAATTGATAATTGAATGATTAATTGTGGAATAGCGTAGTGTTTAAACAAGTCCATGTCAGCATCTGCTGCGTAATAACATAACATAAACATAACAATGAGCACAGTATTAAACATCATTTGCACTATGATGGTGGAATAAGTGAGTTTTTAATACGTACACACACATCCTCAGTATGATGTGCTTGAGCTCAAAAATACTCGCAAGTGCCTGTGCTCGCGGTAGCACGACATCATCGAACGTGTATCTCGTACCTGCATATAAGCTAGGGAAAGCTTGTTCATTCAATAAGGCCAAACAAAGAAGAAGGTCTGTCTCAGAAGCCCGCCCGCATTGGTATGTGAAATGAGGTCTATTTGATTTTTTGTTTGTTTTGATTTTTTGATTTTTTTTTTTTATATTTTTTTAAAAAAAAGTTTTTAAAGTTTTCCGTAAGCTTGGATAAGCAACAAACCAAAAAATAGAAAAAAAGAAAAAAAATCACATACCTCATAGCCTATTTTCTAAAAAAAAAAAAAGCACAGCACTTAGCTTATTTGCACAATGTTTCTGAGACAGACCTTCTTCTTTGTTTGGCCTAATTAATCAGACTATGTCCCACTTTGTTATGATAAACGAGGTATAACAGGACGTGTACCTCAACGTTTATTTACCCTAGTCTTTCTCAAACACCCTCGCAATCTTCTGCACTAAACACGGCAGCCCTTAGGCGTGAGGAAAAGACCCTAGTCGCAGTCCACTTCAGCTGAATGCCTTTGACGTGAGGGTCTTTGCGCAAATCACAATTTCCCAGTGCAAGCATTGTGTCAATTAAGATATGTCTTCATAGAGTTGCAAAGCAAGTACCATTTTCACTGAGGCCCAACATTGGTAATGCGTATCAACATTAATTGTGGAACGGACAAAATTATTTTTCGCTAAAATTCAATGACTAATAAAGAGCACTGAAAATTAGCTCACAAAGATCTGTTGATTTCATAGCACTAAGGGAGGTGCCATTACAATGCTATGTCAATTAAATGTTGTATCGTTACGATGTTGATATGTTTACAGGAAACCAGCAAGTCGTTATGAAGTGTTACAATTACAAGAAACCATGGATAACATGTTGAAAAAAGTGGGAGTAGAAGATGAGGATGCGGAGATCAAAGGCCCCACGCAGGTATGGTAGTTGTGTTTGTGTGTATGTTAAGGATGTGTAGTAGCAGGTGAGGTTGTTTATTTCACTTACACTGTGGAACGTAACTGGAATAACAACGAATAAAGGGAACTGGAGAACAGAAGATATAATTCTAATTTATTTCAAATTATAAAGCAATAGCTGAATGCGTCCACTCGCTGTGAAATCATAGAACGCGATAGATCTGGTATTGTTTGTGACGGCGTCGATTGGTCAATTTTTAGCATCTTTTGATCAGACGGATGGTGATTGGATAAACTACAGAGCATCATAAATTATTCATATCCAATACAAATATGAGGTGGATTTAAAAAAACCAGAACAGCGCTGCCACAAATAGATATAACAATACACATGTAGGATTTCAAAGCGATAGTACTTTTTGATGTTGCTATAAAGGGGATCGCTTGTGGGACATGGGATTGCTTATTTTAATCCGAGCTAATTATCAGTTTACATTTGTTTTGATTTCTGTTTCGTTATCAGTTTACATTTGTTTTGATTTCTGTTTTCGTAATTTTCTGGAGTGTTAATTTGTTTAAGGGTTTTGGTCAATACAATGCTAGTCTAATAACATTTTGCATTTGTTTTATTTTCAGTTGCACAATTTACTGGAGCTGATCAAGAAGGAACAGAATATTTATAACGTTGTCTTTCATGAGCTTATACGTCAGGTTAGTAATAACTAAAGCAGTTAAATGTGATATTACTTTTTTATACTTTTTCTTTCTTTTTTTGCTAAAAGTTTTGTGTGTAGTTACAAAAAGAAACAATTAAATTACATTTTTTGAAATATTTTGAATAATGTACCTTTACCTTTCAACTACTGAACCAAACCAGGAAAGGTGCATTTATTTAGCTATGACTGGCCAGCATGTGTATGATTCAATAGTTTGATCATTTCAAAATTGTCGAAGCCTCCTTAATGAATTAATACAGAAGGAGATTGGTGGGCATGAAGGAAACAATAGATAAGAATATCTTGATGAAATTAACAGAGTAAGTAGGAAACATGTTCCCCATCATATTGCAGTCATTCAATTTGGATGGCCATTTTGTTTTTATGTATTTAATATTTTTTAAACACAGTATAAGTCACTCTGTGACACCTTGTAGATAATGCTTATTGAATCGATGAAAATTTGAAAAGAGAACCATATGTGAAATTGTGGTACACTTTTAATAATATCATGTGTGATTTGTTTCAAGGTGAGCGTTGAATGCTCAGAACGAGGCCAGCTACTCTCTACACTGAGAGGACACTACAGTACACTATTGGACAAAGTACCAAGGCAGATGAAAAGGTACGAAGGAATCATAGCATATTGTAACGGAATACCGTTTTGCCCTGTAGACTTGCATTGTACAGTCAGGCCTATGTAATGTATAGGGGAAAAATAAGCTTATTAAAAAGTAAGAGTTTGGTGTTGAAACATTAGTCGATCGTAGAGAACATGTTTTTATATATAAATATGAGATTTGGAATTATCTAAATTGAATACTTTTGTTTTTATGAGCCAAAATGATACTCCGAGATTAGCGACGGACGAACGAATTCTGTATTTCCGCGAATGTTATTGAAATTGTTTACTGTTTATATCGTGTCCGTTTAGGCTTCAAATCTCACCTTTTCATATTCACATAGCCATCCCTAGTTGTGTAAAATAGTCAGTATAGCTGTCATTGTCTTGTAATGTTCACATTATGTGTATTTTGTGTGTAAAAGTGATTTGTAAGGAAAGATGTTCCAATAAATATTTATATTCTATGATGAACGTCCGCCATCTTTTTGTAACTACGCTGGAGTGTTTCTAGATATTATTTCCTTCTGATTTTTCCAGTAAATCACCAAATCGTTTTGTAAACCACTTGAAGTTGTTGCAAATGTTGTGTAGATGTAAATTCATGTGATATTTGTGATATATTTTATACTTTAAATGCATTTTTCAAACTTACAAAAATGTCTCAATTCATGCAACACTTTGCTAAGAAACAGAAACGTGGCTTGGCTTATAACTGCGCTCAGCGTAATCATGGTAACAGAGTGTTCTATTATTAGCGCGAACTAATCAGATGGCTGAAAGTCTTCTGCGCGATTAGAACAGTTCAAATGTTTTGGAAAGTAATTATTGAGGTGAATTTCGTCAGACCGGCGGGTGGGAGCACCCAGACAGGTTGGCAACCAAACCTCCTGCTGAAAAGCTCCCACACAGCCAAGCCAGACCAGGCTGAATCAGAAATTCGAACTTGAATGCTGATAGCAGTTTAGGCATTGGGAATCCCGAAAATGCGGGCCAAGAAAGTCCTAAAATTGCGGCAATACTCAGAATTTGAGTTAGGTCCTATAAATGGGGAAAGAGATGATGATTTACCTCATCAGTCACCCAGTGTGAGGAAACACCTAAACGCTCAGGATAATTCTGGTAATGCAAATATGAATTAGGGAATGCAATGTTCTGCATTCTGCAAGTCGTAATTAAAAACATGATCAAAATTGATTATTAAAGTCTTGACGTCAGTCTAGCAATATTTACGTCAAAACATACCTAAACAAACTTTATTATATGAATCCCAAAGTGCGTAAATGAAGGGGACGAGCTAGATTTTCGTACAAGATACATGGTGATTTTATGTAATTGTTCTAATAATTTGTGTGATTACCAATAATATGAAAAGATGGAAGATGAAATATAAACCCATTAGACGGGTATGGGAATATTAATTTACACTTTGAACGTGTGTCAATACTGTTTGCAGTTATTTGTCTCCATTCTTATGGTTGTACTCTTAAGATCTAAGCTGAAAATACTGAATCTAAAGGGCATTCTGACATCTCCTAAGACACGCTACCAAAAATAATAGTTAAGAGAATAATCCTATGGTTCAAATGGATATGGTCCTGATAAGGAGGTTCCTATCCCGAACAGGAGACGGACGGCCCGTTCCCGTTACAATATCTACTTGCCCCACCAAAAACACAAAATTTCTCTTTTATCACTCATGTTTCAAAACTTATATTTAATGGCGTACACCACTAATTTGGTCTTGCGCCGCACTTCCGGCAAACTTGAGTGCGATAATAGTTTGTATTTTATGGAAAGAATTATGAAAATTGGAAATAATTATTATTGTTTTGATGTCAAATTTGTATTCTACTTATTCCTTGGAATGTATACTTAATGTTTAAAAAAGAAAACATGTGATTTTAGCTGAAATATAATCACAGGCTGTAAAAGTAGGCAATACGGAAAGCCCCTTGCAGGGAAATTTGAACTTTTGGAGGGTAATTTTGGCGTTTGGAGGGAAATGTTACTCTTTCATTAAGAAATGCATTCCATTTTGGAGGGAAATTTGGAATCGCTTGCCGGAAAAAAAACCATTTTTTTCAGGCCATGAATATAATTTTACGGACTAATTTACACACGTTGCATGCGCAGGTAAAAGCTGACTTATAAGATATGTTGAAGAATATAATGTGTGTTAAAACATGTCCAAATTTTAGAGACTTCATCGTGAACTATCTCAAAATTTACAGATATTTGAACATGACATACAAAGCAGGCAAGACAATGTGAGGGCAAATGAGTGATGTATAAGTATAATGCCCTTAATTCAGTAGTAGTACGAAATGGGTAATATAAACAATTGTGGAATTTAGTCAATTCTGTCCATTCAGACCATTTTGAAATATCTTGCCAATCTTTCCACAGAGATGTTTTGTGGTGTCATAGTCTTTCAAAAAAACAGAAATTGTGTTAGCAGTTTCTTCAGTTGCATCCACCAGTTGCATCATATTTTTGCTTTTTTCGTAAAATAGGTAAGGCCAAACAAGAAGAAAGTTTGTTCTAGAAACATTTTGCAAAAAAGCTAAGTGCTGTGCTATTTTTATTTTTTTTTAGAAAATAGGCTATGAGGTATGCAATTTTTTTTTGCTTTGCTTTTTTTGCTAATCCAAACTTACAGGGAACTTTTTTTAACTTTTTTTTTAACAATCCAAAAACAAACAAAAAATCCAACAAAATAAATTCCAAACAAACAAAAACCATTACGGCCAATGCGGGTGGGCTTCTGAGACAAACCTTCTTTGTTTGGCCTAAAGAAGGAATTTTAATGGACTTGATCTCTCATCTATCATTTTTTTCCAAGGACATGTCTTTTATTAAAGCCTAGGTAGTAGATTATGTTTTTCCTTTTTATAGATAACTTATTTGATTAGTTCGAACACATTTGAACACATTTTGTTTATCACTTATCATTTGATTTATTCCTATTATTAGTTTACATCAAGAGGTAATGGCTCAGAGGGCGTTGGACAGAAGGTTAACGGAAGAGTTATTCAGGTTTAAAACATCCATCTCTGAGTTAACAAAGTAAGTATTCTTCAGTGGTGTCAAAAGAAAGCCAGTTATCCAATTTCGTATAGGGCTGGTTTATTTCAGCATCTACCATTGTGATGTGTTCAAACCAAGGCAGCTGTTGGCTTTACAGTTACATTTCATGTGATATTTAAAGTGGGGTGAGATATAGATATTTCTGCCATTTTCCTTCAAGGTGTAGCCAAATATACCAACCTGTTTATAGTTGAGACCCGGGGGGTTGATGAGGGTGTGTGGTTGGAGGCTTGAAATCCTATTCCACTTTTAGGACCTCAAAAACGGCTGATTTGACTGGTGGTTGTTTTTTGCGATTTGAGACCCATGTTTGAGGTGTTTTTTGCAATTTGGGACCCATGTGTAAGGTCGACGAGCACAAATTACACCCCATGATTAAGGATTTTTTGCACAGAAAGTAACCCATTAGTGCGGCATACCGGTAAACCTTATATATGTGGGTACGCCGCCCCCAGGAGTTGAGAGCTGCAGAATTGAATAAAAATGAGTAGCGATTATAATAACATGTGTTCATGTATCAATTTGGTCAACTGTTTCATTTTGTTTGCACATAAAGGAGCCGTTAATTTGCTATGATAACCAAATAACAAATATTATTTGTCCAATATTGTTATCAGCCAAAGTTTGCTAAAATTTATGATTTTAAACAACACATGTTTATTTTATTTCTTCATGATTCAGTGAGTTATCTGATGTAAGGGAGCATGATAAAGTAGTTACCACACAGGCACAGCAGGCTCAGGAAGAATTGGCTTCAGCATTGGCAGAGTCAGAGAAAAACTCAAGGTAAATGACGTGTTGACTTCCTAAAGGAAGTAAGGTCAGTGCCTACTTCAATGATTAGGTGGTCAGCAGGCTCAGAATGAACTGACCTCAGAATTGGCAGAATTAAAGGGGAAATTCATAGAAATGCTTCACTTTATAAGTACTTCACATATCTTCACAAGAAATTCTCATTGGGATAATTAAGATGAATCCAAACCAATTTGGGTGAAAATAAAGCACCTCTTAGGTCCGTATGCGCAAAACAACTTAAACCTGGTCTAACTTTACACCGGGTCTAAATAAAGAATAATCTTGATTGATCTTTCAAGGGGCAATACATGTTTGTGTAATATTAGCCTAATTAAGTGGTTCAAATTTTACTCTTGGTCCTTTTCAGGGACTATAAAAGAATAAAATGGTCTCTCCAGTAGGTCTATTCTTCAATAAGACCATGTCTAAAGTTTAGAACTTTGAACTTTAGACCCAGTTTAACTCATACTGACCTTGGCGTTCTAATTGTTTACTCTTCCCACATTGTTCCACCTTTAGCTTGTTATCTGAATACCATGAGTTGTATGAGCTGCAAAGACGTCGTCTGGAAATTCAAGTGTTCAATCTGACCACTGAGAGAGAATTATGGAGTGCAGCAGCGTATAATCTGGCATTAAAGGTATTCATTTATAATGGCCATTTAAAAAATAATTTGTTCCTCGTAGCACTCCCTCCTGAAATTCTGGGATATGGTCAACGTTGGTTTTTTTTCCAATTTTTAAAATGATTGAGTTTCTAATACTGATGGTTGATAGGTCTAATTGTGTCGACTTCAGTCACTTTCACAGGTTTTATCGAAATCTAGAGGTCTAACCCTCATAAACGTAAACATTAAAAAGGCCTTACCATTTTTCCTGATGCTGCTGAAAGATTCTGGCGATATCAATTTTGCATAGAAACAGGCAAATTTAAGTCTCAATTTAGCAAAAACTAACATTTAAAACTGCCCTCGCTCTTCAATTTTTTAAGGCCAGTGCTACAAGAAACTTATTAATTTTAAGTGGCGTAATCATTTTAATGTGAGTTATTTGGGCTACAAAGACACCACCTAGATGTTGTAATTACTATTCTTACCATGAAAGTTTATATCTCCCAAAATATGATTAATCCCCTGCCTATCTAACAGTGTTTGTTATTGGTTAATGGATCTACAGCACATAATCTCCTGGCCACAGTCCGACATACGCGGGCACACTTCGATCAGGCTGCGCACGCATGCTTGAAAACTCACAAAATACCGCTAACCAATCAGAGCCGTGAGGTCGAGGTGACGTTTTGCGCACCACGGATGTCCGTTGCACCGTTTTTTTGGGTGAGGTTGAACTCGCATACTTTACGCGAGTTCAACCAATCAGCCAGTAGTTCTCAGGGGTTTAAAAAAATAGATGAATGCCGTGAAATATATTGATCTACATGTAAGCGATCGTGAACTTAAACAGAAAAGCGTAAACTATTAAAGCAGGCATAACTCTTGATAGCAATAAATGTCGGTGATTTTTACTTCTTCATATGAGCGAAAGAATATGTTCTTTGAATATGAGCTTCAATGGTTTGTCAAATCTTGTTGATCTTTTTGGAAAAAATATGCATTCCCGTACAACTTCTTTTTGACTCGCACAGTATAGTTATTTGGTTTTATGAAGTACCAATTATAGAACTGTGTATGGTTTGGCGTAAACAAAGGAATTAGAGCTGCACTTAGAGCTCTCTCATTTCCGCCCATTCTTTGTTTGTTTGTGTGTTGTTGTTTTTTAGCAATTTCTTTAAAAGTTATTTCATAACATGTTCGATTTTCTTTATCCTACACAGGTCACCGAAGCCAACGCACTCTCCACCGCCAAGCGCCTGCACATCAGTGAGAAATCCTGGTCCAAACTCGCCAATCACTTCACGATAGTGCTCAGCGACCGCGACACGGAACAACTATCGCAACTGCAGCATCTGGTGGAATCGCATCGCGATTTGACGATGAAATTCAACGATCAACTTCGTAAAGACGATGTAACGTCGCGAGAGAGGTTGATGACCATCAAATTTGGCATAGAGAACTGGTGTCAGGAGTTCATGGGGACTATTGTGTAAGTTATATGGTGTTGTTTTTTAACCCCATGAGAACTACCTGCCGATTGGTTGGAATTTAGGATGTGTCAAATATTGTGCCAATCAGAGACATGGTTAGAAATAATTACAATTTTCAAAAAGACTAGCATAAATATTTTATTAGCAAAATTGTTATTGGTTATCAAGATGGTTATATCATATGTGATTGACCAACGGGAATTCTTGTACGAAAGACAGGTAGTGCCCATGTGGTTTATTTGTAGGAGACTTTTCACTTTTAGCCTGAAATTGATGAATTAATACCCCATGATATCATCTATCACCATGGAATAATGCTGTGCACTGTCTGTAGGTTGTGGCATATCGATTAAAGGGGCATTGAGAGATTGCTTAAAAAAATTAAATACAATATCTTTACTTTGTTAGATAGATGATATATATAGAAACCCTTTCATGAAATGAGTTCTTTAAAAAATCAGTAAAAATGAATAATAAAATACAAGGCCTCTTTATGATGCTGTTCACTTTTTTTGTATTTTGATTAAAGATCACCACCAATTGAATCAAGTAGGTCATGACCTTGCTTAATATAACAAGACACGGGTGGTCTTCAAGGTTATTCATGGTGAACATGAAGAAAAGAATGGTAGAAATCATATGTGGCCATTTAAACTAAGATTTTACATGAAATATTGCAAATTAAGTTCTATGATTTTGGTTGGTAGTTAGTACATGCGTAAGCATTACATATATGTGAAAAAAACCAATTTCTGAACAAATTGAGGGCACCTTGCCCGGAGGATCACTCAGTGCCGCTTTAAGCTTAAACTATTTCAGTGGTTACGGGGAATCTAATGTGGGTATTGCGATCAAATAAGTTACTAAACTGTATGAAAGTGTCAGAAATATGTATGGTAATCAAATATTTGGTGTTAATCTTATGATAATTGGCGTATTATATTTTGAATTGTCCAAGGTAGGTACAATTTTAAGTATCAAAACCACATGAAAATGTAGCCATCAGGAATTTCATCCAATTTTTTGTTGTCATTTGCACAAATTTAGAAATAGCACAAATATTTTGTTTTTCTTGCTGCATAGATTTATTTTGCCAATTAAGTATCAAAATCGCATGATTTCTAAAATAAAATGTAGCCATCAGGAATTTCATCCACTTTTTACGTCATTTGCACAAATTTAGAAATAGCACAAATATTTTTGTCTTACTGCATAGATTTATTTTGCCTTCATCAAGGCTATGCATGATTGTTCTAAGTTAGACGTCAGTAGTTAGTTCATTCCCTCCGTGAAAATTGGCCACATAAAGTCCCTCGTTCCCTTACTGTTTACTCAAAATTACAATGATTGATTTGATATTTACGTCCGAATGTCATAAAATAAACATTCTCAGCTTAAATTTGTAAATGCAGAAATGTCCATTTCTAACTGAAATTAATACTACACCACTTTTTATAACATACTAAGTTTCATGACGTATTGTCCATATATTCGTCAAATGCAGAAGAGAAAATGGCGTGAGAAAATGGTAGGTGTTTGGATCTGGAAAAATATGGTTTTCCCCTTCCCCTCCCTTCCCCTATTTATTTATTTATTCATTTTTTGTGCGTAAGTAAAAGCATAGTTGTAACCATAGGATAATATTTGATAACTCTCATATATCACCAACAGGTTTATTTTGAGGGCTTAGTGCCACAAGGTCGTATCTGTAATAGCTGCCAGTTGTTATATGGGGTTGGTTCTATGCTGGGCAATTGGTATAACCTTAATGTAACTTGGAGCAGCAATTGCAGATAGGGTCTTTTTGTTCAGCTACTTTAAGCGATGTAAAAAGTCACTATCTGTTATAGCTGCCGTATGTTGTATACTTTTGGTGCTATAAGGAGCACCCTTGTGGAAATGCAATCTTACACATGGCAGCCATTATAGATAGGAGCTTGTGGCTCTAAACCCTCAATTTCTTTTAGCGCCATCTGCTTACTGCTTGTGCTTGCATTTCTAGTTTGTATATGCTAATCTTTTTTTGCTTACCAGCTATTCCTGTAGTAAAAACTCCCAACTCTTTTGCTTATTTTAAAAGCACCATATCAGCTCCCAGTATAATATCCGATGCCACCTCATCTATGCTAGCTGCATCAAGGTGACGTATTAGATATAGAAACGCTGTATGCAATCACCTGTTTGTGCCGTAGTAGTCTTAGTTCTTTCATTTCACATTACAGTGTTGCCAGAAAATATGCTTCAATCCTGTGGTTGCTGCCCACAGAATGTCCAGAAAACATTTAATCCCACTGTCAGCCCTTAAATTAACTGAAATGAGATGACAATGAGTAGATATCACAATTTGGCTTCCACAGGTTATTTGGGCTCAAACCATGATAGACATGGCAACACTGTGGTGTATTTAGTATCAACACTCGATGTTCACAATTTGTGTTTTTCCATAAGTTTTGCGTTCATCCCATATGTGTACTGTAGCTTATCAAGGATGAGTTTTGAACAATCTTTTGTCACCTGACTCACACAAGTATATTTCATCACTGTCCATCAACCTCGAGGGAGTATTGATTATAAGAAAGGGGCCGGAACTTCCAAAGACAGGTGGCAATTAATTGATGATCCTGTTGTTGAAAGCACATAAAAAAGTTCACCTGTTGTAGTCATTGTATATTAATTAGTGATCCACTAGCTCACCTCACTGTTCATTATATGTGATATGATCAAGCAAAATCAGTCGGAAGTCAGAAATATTAATTCTTTTACAAAGGATAGAATTTCTTTTATTTTCTATTGTTTTGAAAACCCTTCAATAACTCAGTCATATCTTGGAATTAAGTGTCCATTTGAGATGGGGTTGTCGTCAAAATGAAGCTGTGCAAATAATATATACAATCATAACTTGAGAACTGAATATTAGATGCTAAGAGTAAAAGCAAGATATACCAACAGGGTGTGGGGAAGCAGGTAATAACAAGGGAGAATAACGCAATAAAACAGATAAATAACAAAAACAATAACACACGGAAATGCACTGGGACAAGCAATCAAAATTGCTGTGCAATGAAACAACAAAGATATATGGTAACAATAAAGACCGACGTTTCAAGTGGATATACCACCCTTCATCAGGGACAAAATATAAAAACAAAAGTGTTAAGAACTATAAATAAGATAATGAACTAGACAAGTCCACCACTGTAATTATAGCACAATGTCAGTAATAGATGTTGACTACTAGACATCCAGGTTAACACTCAAATATTAGATATTTTTGACTTCAAACTGATTTTGCGTGATCACATCACATATATTGCTTGATTTTTTCTTCCTGCACACCACATATACACCTAACACAAAAAGTTCCTGACCAGGTGCTTTAATGTTAGCTTATTTAAAATCAGTAATCAGTATCAAAAATCTTAGATACAAGATACAATATACATTAAGCTAGCAAATTTCTTCCCTGCAACTTGAGACCTCATTCATAAAAATCAAGTGGATACTTTAAAAGTCATGATGACTTATGTAATCAGACCATCCGACAACAAAGTTGTAGTAAAAGAAATTCTATGGGGTAACAATGCCTAGAGTGCTCTGTAGTGACAATTTATATAAATGAATCACAGCTCACCATTCATCCATGCATGTCTGACCAGTTTGTGGTGTGGTTACTAAAGCATCATAACCTAAAAAGTATCCACTCAATTTTTATGAATGAGGTGTCATATTATGGTGAGGAAATGTACTTGTTTAGTGTATATCTGTAATAGGTTTTTGATTCTGATTACTTATTTTAAATGAGCTAACATAAAAGCGCCTGGTCAAGAACTTTTTGTGCTAGGTGTATACCATACAACAAGTTCGAATGTAAAATGAGATAAATAACCCAATAGCAGCCTTGTATGATTTCAGAGTTATACAATTGTCAATTTGTGATGATTTACCGTACCTTTGTTATACTATTAATGAATAGAAGGAGCACTAAATATAGGGGGACTATGGTATGATTTGGCATATTCTACTTCAACATCACTTTGCACACAGAATAAAGCTGTATAAAAAGTCTTGAATTTAGCTTAAAGGCGAGCTACCACTCTAGGTTACTAGCAACATCCAGTTCTCTTGGGAATTTAACAAGGTTACAATTTCTCCATGTTAAAACTCTGTACAGTCTGTCATCAAGTGAACAGGTGTATGACCAGTTCGTCAGTGTTGAACTACCAAAAGTGGTTGGCCAGCTTTAAGCTCATTCTGTTTGGCGTGTTAAAGTTCACATTGCCATAAAAGCTTTTGTCGATTCAATGAAGAATTATGTGTTGTAATGAGCCATGCTGACAACAATTTAACCACAAGGCAGCCATTCAGAATCTTATTTTGCATCTGAATTTCCCATACTATGCACATGCACTTTTATCATTATGCACATCATAACATGCCACATGCTATACAGGGTGAGCCATAAAAAACACAATATTTATGTGGTACAACTCTAGTAGGTATAGGTGGAATGTTTAAATTGTCACTAATTTGACCACATAGCATGTGTTATGACTGATTTTGCATCTGATTTTCCCATACTGCACATGCACTTTTTATCATTAAATGCACATCATTATCAATACACTTGCTATACAGGGTAAGTTATAAAAAGAGACCATTTTTATCCGGTACCGATACAACGTCTCTTATAGGTATAGGTGAAACATTTTAATGTTTTAAATTTAAAAATGGTCACTATTTTTACCACATAGCAGCCATGTGTTATATCTTGACGCTGTTCTGACAGTACCTTGTTTTTTCAAGCCCTTCGGCATGTATAAAGTGAAACTGCCCAACGGTTATGCAGTGGAAGTGCTGCATTATACATGTTCAGGGGCAAAGATCTTGTAGATGTGTTTTAGCCCTTGAATATGTTTGGAACAGACTACCCAAAGGTTATACATATGAGGATGGACATATGAGGTTTTGACAGAACAGTGACAATGTGATTTTGCATCTGTATCCCACCATTATACCGCACATAAACTGTATCATTATGCGCATCATATCATAACACTTGCTATATACAGAGCGAGTTATAAAAATAGAATAACACATTTTATCCAGTAATACTTCTGTTGTAAATATGGGGTCAACTTAATTTAGATTTAGAGTACCACATACTTACAACAAAAGTTTAACAAAATTGTATCTTTATTGAGGTTAACATAATACGAAGAGGTCCATCCATGAATGTAACAAATACCTGATACCATTTAGAAATTCATGTTGCTATAGTTTGATCAGTTCCAAATTGGCGAAGCTTCCTTCCAGCAGCATAGTAATTATTATACAGAAGGTCACAGGCACGAATAAAGGCAACTACCGCTCTGTGCACCATGTGCGTGTGTGTGACCAAAACCGTGTGCGTGTGGCCATAATTGCACGCGTACACAGGGATTACTTTAGAGCGCGGAAGAAATAAAAACAAATATTTCTCGCCCATTTGGAACTGATTAAACTATATAGTATACATATTGAGATTTTACACAACCATTTTCTTATGCCTGGCATCATGGTTACTCTAAACAGGTATTGTATGCTTAGTACCTGCATGGGAACTGTACAATACATGTGCGGTACCACCAAACTGGCTGCACAGTAGCAGAGTTACTGGTAGTGTGCAGCTACTTTGTGGTACTGATCACTGGTACGTTATTAGTACTCATACAGGTACTGGGCATATAATTCCCCATACAGGTAACAGCTGTCAGCAGAATAGCCATGCATGATGTCAGACATAAGACAATGGCTGTGTTGGTTTAAGATAAGCACCATTTTATAAGGGGTTTAAAGATGAGGTGGATGGGTTAAGGGGGCTTTGTGTTTAAGTTCATTGTGACAGGAGTAACAAAATTGATATTTTGGGGTTGAGAAGGTTTGTTTTGGATTGTCATGACAAAGAGTATGGGGAGATCAAGAAAGGGTTGAGGTAAGTCAAATCATGATAAATAAAGAGCGTGGGGGTGATGCAGTTGAATCATTGTGTAAAAGAGTGGTTGGGCTGTTAGGGTTTTCAATTTTGCTCTAATTCTCATGAAGACGTAGGAATATTATTATACCCAAGCACAATCCGCTAGCATAGTGCACGTTAGAATATAATCGTTGCCAGGTCTTGGCTCATACAAACTGTGTTACAAAACACTGATGGCATTGATCATTACCAAAAGCCTATGGCATGTCATAATTCGGTACAGACTTGAACCAAACCAGAAACCATGAGTTAGGCCGCACAAAAAAAACCTGTTCCCCGGTAAACGGACCTCTCAGGTAGGGCCGGTAGGGTTTACTGGTTTTGTTGTCATTTTTTCCAATTTTTGATGAATTTTCCAACCCCCAAAAAAAAAAATTAAAATAAAAAAAAATTAAAAAAATATTCACAATTTAAAAGAAAAGGTTCTTATTTTTTATCCCCCTGGTTTGTAAAACCAGAAGGGGATTTTGTCATCATGTCAATGTGCGTGCGTATGTGCGTATGTGTTTCTGTCTTTTACCAACAACTGTGGAGGTAAAATGAATACACACCGGCTAACTGTGGAGGTCCCGTCTGACTGGGGAGCTCCCCAATTGAAAAGGAGTCCAAAAACAGCCTCTTTGACCAGTAGAGGGGGGTATAGTATACCTCTTTTTTGTGTTTTCAACACCTCCACAGTTAGTCGGTTAAAAACTCATGAACTCCCCGGTTGGTATGTGTGTATACAACCTCCACGGTTCGCACCGTCTACATGTGGGGGTGTGTATGTGTGTGTGTGTCTTTTGGTTAGCCTTTTTTTCCAAATGCTGTATCTGTTGAAAGGATGGACGGATTGACTTCAAACCTTCAGTGATGGGTAGGCCATGGTCAAACACTGTAGCTGCTTGTTTGGGGGTCTAATTTGCAAAGGTCATCTGAGGTCAAAGGTCATCTAGAGGTCAAATCGTAAAAGTTGCCCGAATGCTGTATCTGTTGAAAGGATGGACGGATTGACTTCAAACCTTCAGTGATAGGTAGGCCATGGTCAAACAATGTAGCTGCTTGTTTGGGGGTCTAATTTGCAACGGTCATCTGAGGTCAAAGGTCATTTAGAGGTCAAATAGTAAAAGTTGCCCGATTGACTTCAAACTTGGAGAAAAGAAACATGAACACCGGGTGAACATGTTTAAAATAAATTAGAGGTCATCCAAGGTCATCTGAGGTCAAAGGTCATCCAGAGGTCAAATTTTAAAAGTTGCCCGATTGACGTCAAACTTGGAGACAAGAAACATGAACACCGGGTGAACATGTCTAAAATAAATTAGAGGTCATCTGAAGTCAAAGGTCATCCAGAGGTCAAATCGTAAAAGTTGCCCGATTGACGTCAAACTTGGAGACAAGAAACATGAACACCGGGTGAACATGTCTAAAATAAATTAGAGGTAATCTGAGGTCAAAGGTCATCCAGAGGTCAAATCGTAAAAGTTGCCCGATCGACGTCAAACTTGGAGACAAGAAACATGAACACTGGGGAACATGTCTAAAATAAATTAGAGGTCATCCGAGGTCAACGGTCATTAGAGGTCAAAGGTCAACAAGGGGTTAATTTGTGCAATGAACACCGTGGGAACATGTAAAAATATAATTAGAGGTCATCTAAGGTCAAAGGTCATCCAGAGGTAAAATCGTTAAAGTTGACCGATTGACCTCAAACTTGGAGAAAAGAAACATGAACACCGGGGGAACATGACCCATATATGACCGTTGATCTCATTTAGTTGATCTCCCAGCCAGGGGGATTCGCAAGTCGTGACTTGCAGTATTTTTTCCTTCTAACGTGCACTACATCAACAGATTGAGTACATTAAGATTGGGTTATCAATCATGCTTTGACAGTGACTTGATATTGTACATACATTATTTTATTTAATATGATCCTTTCTCTCATGCGATGTTCTATTTAATAGGGCCAGCACAATGGGTCACACAGTCCTCAAAGCACCGGATAAAGATATAATTGAGAGATTGTATAAAGAGATCAGACGTTGGGAAGAGGTATGTACTATTATACATCTAGAACAGTGCTTGAAAAGTTACTTACGAACTTGTTGATAAATATGCTCATAACGGTCATTGTTTTAGCTCTAAACCTCATAATTTGTTAAGGGGGCTGTCAACCCTAAAAACATGACATTTATCAAGCGCTGTAACTTTTGAACTATTAATATGATGTATATAAAAGTATTCATTTTGGGAAAGGAAGTGAGTCAGAGAATCCATTTTTGGTATCAAATTTCAGTTATAAATTCTGATTATTTTTTTTGGCTCAAAACTTGCTGCAAACGTAGCTAATTCAGTTTTTTGGTAAAAATGCGGAAATTGCATCAAAATCATCTAAAGACACTTCTCTGGGGATGTTTTTTTAGTTTTGACATAAAAATGTTTAGTTTTTAAAATTTTGACCAAAAAGTGCCAAAAATGTGATTTTGTACCTCCAAAATCAATTTTTTAATTATGCCCTTATTCTACTCATTCCTCTTATCAATATTTTCACTCATTCTCTGTGTATCCTACCTCCAGATTCTAAACAAGGAAGTTGAGAAATTTGGCGGCGACATCCTGCTTGGTTACGAAGACCAGATGTATCAAGTGAAGAAACTGGTGGACAGGTGGACAGAGATCGCCGTGCAGGTGTTTAACAGACATAGACCAGAGGACGGATCGGATCACCCTGATAGAGATAAACTAATAGAGATGAATAGGGTAAGATGGGATGAGTGGATCGGGGTATGAGGTAATAGGGTGAGTTCGATGGTTGGTGTAGGGTATGTGGTAACAGGGTGAGATAGGATTAGACTGAATCCTACCGTCTTCACAATTTACACACGGCCCTGGGTGAGAGTGTTCAATGTGAAGACTGAAAGAAGAAAAAAAGTTCCTAAAGTGTGCACAATTGCTCCAGTGGTTTCACACAGCTTTGTGTATCGGGTGATGCAATGGGACGCAGATTTACCTACCACTGCACGAAGTGACGATAGTTCAATGCACTGCAGTTTGAATTGGACAAATGTGCATGCTCAGTCTTAGAGGAATTCCACAAAGAGCCACCCACTTTTCTGCCATGTTTCTTTTCCAGTCCCTCGATTTGGTCCACCATATTTAAAGATGGCGACCAAATAGAGGGACGTGGGACACAGTCTAAGGTGGGATGGTTGGTGTAGGGTATGGGGTAAGAGGTGATGGTTGGTGTAGGGTAGTGTAAGACATGATTGATGGATCAGGGTATAAGGTAACAGGGCTAGGTGGGATGATAGATTCAGGGTATGAGGAAACAAGGTGATTTAGAATGAATGATTCAGGGTATGAGGTATGAAGTAATAGGGTCAGATGGGATAATTAATTTGGGGTATGGGGTAATTGGTTCATAATGGGAGGATTGGTTCAGGGTATGAGGTAATAGGTTCATGACGAAATGGATGGATCGGGGTATGCGGTAATAGGGTCATGTGGGATAATTGATTTAGGTAATAAGGTAACAGAATAAGATGGGATGATGGATTCGGGGTAAGAGGTAATAGGTTCATGATGGGATAATTGGTACAGGGTATGAGGTAAAAGGTTCATGATGGGGTGGATAGATCAGGGTATGAGGTAAAACGTTCATAATGGGAGGATTGGTTCAGGGTATGAGGTAATAGGTTCATAATTGTATAATTGGTACAGGGTATGAGGTAAAAGGTTCATGATGGGGCTGATAGATCAGGGTATGAGGTAAAACGTTCATAATGGGAGGATTGGTTCAGGGTATGAGGTAATAGGTTCATGATGGGATTGATCAGGGTATGAGGTAATAGGGTCAGATGGGATAATTGATTTAGGTAATAAGGTAACAGAATAAGATGGGATGATGGATTCGGGGTAAGAGGTAATAGGTTCATGATGGGATAATTGGTACAGGGTATGAGGTAACAGGGGGAATGGTTAGCATTATCAGTTTGTTGGTGTGGGTTTTTTAATCTGTGTACCATGATATTAATCATTTTCATGTCAGTGTTTCATCATTTTGTGTGTTTTTTTCTCCCCTTTATTTTATTTCATAATCTACCCATTCAGGTGACAGAGGTAAAATTAATCTGGTGTTTTTGAAATCTATCTTGTGTGTGTCTTCTACTTCTTACTAGCAACGGGTGAAATGGTTCACTAAACAATCATAGAAAATGTTTTAAGTTTTCTTTGATCTTGTCAGTGCTGTGAGGATTCCTGTCAGATAATGCATGGCCAAGTTTTAGAATACCCTACCATTTCCTTCATTCACTGTGTAATTGTATGGGTCATTTGTTAAAAAGCCCTCATTCACAATATGCAGCAGTGTGGTAGGGTATACTAAAAGGACTGCAAATTCATTCTTGTCCGTGTAATGTTCTAAGCTCCATTTTTCAGATAACATAGGGAGTGTCTCCGTTACTGCGTGGGTCCACATGTGGGATATAAACTCGTTAAGTTGATTTGATTGAGTCGTATGGGTCATTTGTTAAAAAGCCCTCATTCACAATATGCAGCAGTGTGGTAGGGTATACTAAAAGGACTCCAAATTCGTTCTTGTCCGTGTAATGTTCTAAGCTCCATTTTTCGGATAACATAGGGAGTGTCTCCGTTACTGCGTGGATCCACATGTGGGATATAAACTCGTTAAGTTGATTTGATTGAGTTTAGCCAATTTCCTCTCTTTTTTCAAATTCCACCTTTCTCAGTTTTTGAAAGATTTTGTTTATGTATGATTCAAAGTATATTAAACCTTCCTTGTCTATCAACCCTACCAATTTGATTTCTTTTGAAACCAACGCATTCTTTTTTACTTTCAATAAGTAACAAGTCTAAATAAATGATAGCTACAGTCAATATCACTTTCTTATGGCAACTTCTTCAGATTTAATGCTTTTTTTGAACAAGCAATAAGTCTATCAATGATAACTTAAGTCAATATCACTTTCTTATGGCGCTTGTGCCAACTGCTACAGCATGAGGATGAGATCGTAAAGCTGTGGTGATATCCAAGAATATTTTAACTTTCTTAACATTTCATCGCTAAAACTGACGTAGTATTGCATGTTACTAACTACATAGTTGTGTGTGCGTGGTAGATTGAACAAGTGTTGTTTTAGAATTGCAGTGCATGTTTGTGTACAGTTCAATTGATTGGACTGAATTATTGGTAGTTATTATTATAGTGATAGTTCTCAGTTGTTATGTCCCCCTTTTGGACAAAGGACAGGGCTTTAACCACAATGCACTACACAAGTTCTGCAGCCAATAATCAGGCTTCATCTTTCGATGTATTTTATTGATATTATAAAAGTGCTTGGAAGTTTTTGCAGAACGGCATTAGAGTCTATAATTTGGCAAAGAACTTTAATTGTTATGTTGGTGTACTAGGCATACATTTTTAGCCAAACAGTGACAAAGTCTAAAGCTTCATCAAAACTATATCATAAATTATACAATAAATCATAATTTTGAAATTTTAACATCAGCATTTTATACATTTGCACTTCAGACATCTGAATTGTTCAGGGGCACTGCTCTCCATATCAACAGTGTCATTATATTGTTTGTGGAAGTTGAGCCCTCTTAAAATCTAAATTAAAAGGTGCAGGTTACGGCTAGTTTTCAAGTAACTAGGGTTACATCAATGTAACAGCTTTTGGCCTTTTGTTTATGGCATTAGGTTACGGCAGTTTTAAAAGATTTGACTCCAGTTAAAAGCTTAAATAAACAATAAAACTATTTTCGAACATTGAATTTTGGTTCTTGAAAATTATTTAGCAGAAATATACATTAGGTCTACAAACTCTGTTCCAATTGATGTAATATGATCTATTCCATGGAATATCAGTTCTGTATCAGTTTATGGTGGTTTTGTGAGAAAAGAAATAGGAGAATTCAAAAATGGTGTCACCAGTGTGGTCATTACCAGAGATACAGTTAAGCCCACAATTATTCATACCCCTTGACAAATATGTGGTTTTTGCGTTTTTCTCATATCTATACCAGCTGGAGTGGTGGAACTTTTGCTTTACACTAAAGACAATTAGTTTGCAAGTACAAATCGATATATTTGGGCACAACATTGTTTGCATAACAATAGAATTGAACAAGAATTGTGTTTTTATGCCTGTCCAAAATTATTCATACCCCATACCAAGTCTCAGGATTGAGGCCACATTTTGTGATAATACACATGTTTTTGACATTCCAAACATTCTTTATATTGTGTGATAGGCTTTTATATTGTTATGCAATTATTCTATACAACGTGGATGCATTACAAATGTGTCCTATTGAATGTACAGTGAGGGATATTATAGGACAACACTCTAGCTCTTTGACAACATGGCGAAGGGGATCAAATAACTCAGTGAGGACCTTTTTTGTGCATTGTGAATGCTCACAAAGAGGGGAAAGGCTACAAAGCTATTTCGAAGCAATTTCAAGTGCCAAATTCCACCATAAAAAGCATAATTAGGAAGAACAAGACAGTTCAAATAAGTTCAAATCAGTTAAAAACCCTGAAGAACACGGTCGGAAGCCAACAGTGTCCCTTTGTTTGACAAGAAAAGTATGGTGAAAGGCCAACAACAATCCACATATCACCGTCAATGCTCTCCTGAACAACCTTGGTGAGTCTTGGACCAAGATGTTAAGGCAGACACTCCAGCAGACATAGTACACAAGAGTTCTCCACGGACTCCAACCAAGAAAGACTCTACTCCTGAAAAGAGACAATGAGAAACTCATCTAGCATTTGCAAGAGCACTTCTGGACAAAGATCCAAGTTTTGGGTCTTCAGTGTTGGGGTTGCTTAAGATGCAAGACAAGTTTATCTGTGTCTCTTTTAAGGAGCAGAGTCTTTCTTGGTCGGCCTCCATGGAGACTCATGTGCCATATATGCTGGAGTGTCTGCCATGATATCTTGGTCCAATAATTGCCAGGGTTGTTCAAGAGAGCATTGATGGTGATCTGTGGATTGTTGTTGGCCTTTCGCAATACTTTTCTTGCCAAACAAGGGGACACCGCTGGCTTCCGACTGCATCCTTCAATGTTTTTTTAGTGAGTTGAACAGTCTTGATCTTCCTAATTATACTTTGTATGGTGGATTCTTGCACTTCAAAATAGCTCTTTATCCTTTCCCCTCTTTGTGAGCATTCACAATATGCACAAAAAAGTTATTTGATCTTCTTCGCCATGCTGTCAAAGAGCTAGAGTGTTGTTCTATAATATCCCTCCCTGTACATTCACTAGGACACATTTGTAATGCATCAACATTGTATGCACACATCATTGGATAATTACATAACAATATAAAAGCCTATCACACAATATAAAGAATGTTTGGAATGTCAAAAACATGTGTATTTCACAAAAAGTGGCCTCAATCCTTAGACTTGGTATGGGGTATGAATAATTTTGGACAGGCAGAAAAACAAAATTCTTGTTCAATTCTATTGTTATGCAAAAAATGTTGAGCCCAAAGATATTGATTTGTACTTGCAAACTAATTGTCTTTAGTTTAAAGCAAAAGTTCCACCACTCCAGCTGGTATAGATATGAGAAAAACGCAAAAAACTCATATTTTCCAAGGGGTATGAATAATTGTGGGCTTAACTGTAAGTATATTGCATAGCACGACATAAGGGTCATTCAAAAAGTTCAACCACCACCCACACATCTCATTCTAAGAGTACTCTATATTATAAAGGCTGTTTCAAAAAAAATAGTACCCATCGATACTCACAAGTTCCATAAATTTGTTTCCATCACGAAAATCAATGATATTAGGTTCTAACATTCTAATGAAAGGTTACAGTATATCAAAGTTGATTAGAAAAACCAACAAACCTAATATCACTGATATTCATGATGAAAAGAATTTGTAAAATTTGGGTATAGAATGAAAAAAAACCACCATAGTTAATACTCAATGCACAGACAGAAAATAACAGTAACCTTGTTGAGATAAGATCAGATTATCAGATTAGAATGTAATTAAAAGATTAAAAATCTCTTTTAAATCTCAATTAAACAACATCCCAAAATAATAAGGGGAAAAATATATCAGATGAGTGTACTATAGCGTGATTATGACTGAAGCTTTAGATGAGATTAAAAGGGTATAATTATGAAGAATTTCATTTCAAATTTTTAAGTAGTAAAGCCAGCACTTAGTAAAGCCATCACTTTTTAAATGACTATAGTTATTATGGAGAACTGTTTGCTTACCCTTCATATAATTACCATAATTTGCATTTCATTTCGCTAATATTTTATTTTATATTTTGCTTATTGCTTTATGATGATGATATCACAGGAGGTCAAGCAGGTATTTTAATTTATTTTTATTAAAAATTTCTCTTCTGTTGTTTTCTTACAATTCTTATTTGTATACTCGTTTAAAAGTTTCTAGCTTGCTGGTTTCTTTCTTAATATTTCTCCTTTATTTCTCTGTTAAAAATCTAACCCTAACAAGTTATTGTTTTTAAAAATCAATACTTTCCGATTTTTATTGCGCCATATCAGTGATTTTGATACTAACAATTTCATAATTTGATTGATTGATTGATTGATTGATTGATTGATTGATTGATTGATTGATTGGAGTTGATGGTATAAAGCCTAAGTTTTAGATAATATGGTACAAATGTTCCAAATTCGGAAGCCATTTGAAAAGTAAATTCAGGTAATATCTCGACAGAATCATTGAATTGTTGATTATATTTTGAAGAAAAAATGTTATAATTGTATAGTTCTTTTCATGGTTGCCATGAAAACCACATAACTGTTCTATCTTGTTGACATATGGGTATCAGTTCATGACTCTCTTTATAACAAATTTCATAAAAATTTAGATGCAAAATCTTATTAACATCGTTTTTAAAGGATTTAAATTGAGATCACAACATTAGCACAAAAAATGTTGCGTTGCCCTCAGCGACCGACCCAAAAATCTCAAAGATCAAGGTCACATTTGTTTTTCAGTTTCAAATTTTACCCAAAGTGTCAAAATATTACTATTTTCTGCTTGAAATGAATAAGTTTGCTTGAATAAACAGTTTTTAAACTATTATCACACTAGATACATTAGTAAAATTGGCAATTACCAATTTTGCCTTGACAGTTAGTAATATATAAAAAAGAATAAAAAAATGACAGACCGCCCGACCTCAAGATTTTTGGCACTTAAGGGCAACACAACTTATATTCATATTTCAGCTCTAAATTATGATCAACAGTAAATTTAAAGGTGTGTACCTTAGAAGATATGATAAAACAATACCACATGGGTTTTTATTTTCAATTATTTTCTTTAATTTGAAAACATATATTTGCTTGTACTTCAAAGTCATCCAATTGGATTGATCGGATTTTGCATCTGACCTCATCTATATCTATAATGTTTTCTAGTTGTATAAGTTTGTTCATTCATTCTTTCATTTTCTCATCATTTTAACTCTCACCATCACTTTTATAAGCTCAAGAATATTGGATATTTTTCAGGATTTTTATTTTGGAGCTAATTTTTAGTATTTTGATTTTGATCTAATAACCTATTTTAACAATCAAATCAGGTAATTTTTGATTGACAGACCTCCCTGAAAAGCTTGTTGGGGTATGCTCGTATTTGTTGGTTGAGCCTGTGGGGGGGGGGGGGGGGGGGGGGGGGGTCTAAGGGAAGGTATAACGGAAAGTTGTACTGAAAAAAGCAAGAACTTTACCAAAATATAAAATTTAACTTTTGAATGGTGCGCAGGACTCTTCTCTAAACCTTCAATTTGAATTCTTAAATTTTTTCTAATTAATTGTAACATCATCATTTCCTGTTCAAGTTGAATCTCTTCATATCGTTGCTGTTCTGTCAAAACCGTGTATTTTGTACAGCCCTTCAGCAGTAAAACTGTATACTGGTTATGCACAGGAAATATTGCTATATACATGTTCAGGGGCCAAGAGCACTTGCAAGGTTTTGATAGATCATATTTTTGCCCTTAAACATGATTAGAGCACACTGCCCAAAGATTATACATCAGAAGTAATACCTTATATATAGATGAGGTGACCGTTGTTTACATTTAGGACGCCCTCTGTTGATTTGAGACAAAACACACCGGGCAAGAGTTCCTATAGTTTACATAGGCCAGATCAGGTTTTCTAACTAGATTGTGGTGTTACAGCAAATTGTTATCAAAACTGTCTTTAAACTTGCTTAGGAATGCTATAAGCTATCGCATTTCACACAAAAAATTAAAAATAAATGAGTTCTACAATTCATTAGAAAGAAATTTCATGTTGTCTTCATTAACTTTACTATATATTCTGCCTGGAGGGAATCAACAGAGGGTGTCCCATTTGTAAATACATGACGTCACCGGTCACACCATCTATACATGCTGGATGGAGATACAAGGTTTGACAGAACATCGACGATATATTGTTACTGACAACTCTTTTTTTGTAGAAAATAAAAATGTGTTCTACAGGCAGACCAACCTCTCAAGGTTTATCTTTTTTCTCTCCAAATTTTCTTGAAATTTGTTTAGTTTTCTGAATTTTCAACAACAACAAATTAAACATTTATTTATTTTTGGATAATTAAAAACAAAATCCAGGCACAAAACACAGAAAACTTCAAAAGAGAAAAATGTGGGTTGCTCAGACCTATTTAGAACAGATTTGTTTTCTTGTCATTATCTTACTTACTCTTGTTGCACTCAGACCTATATGTTTGTCTGACATTTTTGTTGACATTTTCACATTTTCTTGTTAATCACTTCATACTACTGAGAGGAAAGGTACTGTAAAGTAATTTGGCTCCAATTTTCTATCTGGTGAAATTAATATGAATCCCACCATTTACCAAAGGAGGCATGAACCTTTGGATGAAATTGAAGATGATAATCTTGAATTTATTAAACATTTTACCAATTTTTTGAGAGATAAGTTGGATATCTGAATGGAAGTGTACAGTACACACATATGCTCCATTCACACTAGACTTATTTTTAGTGCGAGTTAAAAGGTATTCAACTACTCTTGCAGCAGGCTGCGACGCATTGCGTTAACGCTGATGTTCTCCTATTTTGCCACACGGTGCTGGCTGCCATCGCATGCTGTGACCTGCGATGACCCAGAGTGACCTGCGATGAATTGCGATACACTGCGGCGGAAGTAAGGTTGCCGCACCACATCGCACAGCAAATATTGACAAAAGTCTATTTTATTTGGCCATCACCAGACAGTGACGTAACTGCTTATTCTAATAATTGCAGAACATAAGGCCTCGCCAACTTGATCTTTAGTTTCCCGTAAAAAAAAAATTCAAAACGGGAGGCAACCATTTCATTATTCATTATTCATTATTTTTACGACTTTCATTATTATACAAAATGTGGATGTCAGACGTATTGTTATACACCGCTGCACACCATCATAGAATGAAATGGGTCAATTTAGATATATGTAAGTTACAGAAAGGCTATTCTGGTCAAAATGAATAAACATTTCACAATTTCATCACACAAAATGCATGAATTTGAACGTTTTTATTGCAAAAACGGTATTTTTTTCGAAAATTTCAATAATGAATTCAAACGCGGGCATAAAAATGAAGCGCGGGCGGGTTACGGGAAACTAAAAATCAAGTTGGCGAGGCCTAACGCGCGCGCCTTTTCGAGGCGCTGGCGCACGAGTGTTGAAAGACAGAAGATACATACGCGTGCGTAAATGCTGTGCCTGTTAAGTCATGTCCAGAGGAAGCCAAATAGAGTATAGTGTGCACGAACCTTTAGACTGTTGATCAACTTTCAATTTGATTCATCAGAGATAAGCAACAACTACTATATTCTCATCGCCTTAGAAGATTTCTTTTAATTGAAGCACCAATAGCCAATAGACCAAAGGAGCCAATGTTTTGCTTCGATGTGGTCAAATGTTCTGGTTGAGTAACATATCTGTTGGTGTGGAACACCATTTTGTTTCAAGTTCTACAATATTTTCTTGACAGTTTGTATTTCTGTTACGTGTTAGCAACTGTTTAACAAGTCCACAGAAGGTTTGTGGCTGTGACGGTGTACACATTTTGGTATAGCAGTTTGTGTACAGTTCTGTTAAACTATAAAGTGCAGTCTGATTCATAATCCATTAGACATTTCAGAATGTATGTGTGCATACCTGCCAAAACAATACGCATGAAAATATGGAGCACTATATAATTATTGTCTGGTATCACACACATGCCTGTAATGTTTAAGGGGTTCTTTATATCTGACTGTAGCTTGCATACCATCTTGATGAAGACTGCTCAAAAAAAGTTCAGAATTTATTTTTGATTATTTCGTGATATAATCATATTGCATTTCATATCAATGAAAAGCTGATGTGTTCTTCTTTCCAATGATTCCCATTCGTATCAATCACTTGTTTCAGTGCTTAGCCACTTGTATGAGAATGTGGAGAGGTCTCATTCAAAATGTGCCACATTCACCATTATTTCGTGCTCAAGATAACAACCCTGCTGTCTGTTCATTGAAGTATTACATTGACAACTACTGTTACAGTGTAGAGAGATCGACTTTTGAGCATATGATAGAAGTGATTGAGACATCCTCATATTCTCTAGCAAGTGGCTGAGCACGGAAACAAGTGATTGCTACAGATTTGGTATCATTGGAAAGATGAACACATCAGCTTCCCACTGATGTGCAACACACTATGAACGTATTACAAAGTATACGAAAAAATACTAGGCGATTGAAACTGATTTCTGAACCTTTTTTTTAGGGGTTTAGTTAGTGTTTCAGAAAAAAATTATACACATTTTGGCATCAGTATGTGTATGCAATGTCCATTACCGATCAGTGTTTCTTTAAAAAAACCTTTTAACTCGGCCTATTTGATGGCCACTTCATAAAAAATTGGCCCAGTGAGGTATTTGAAAGCCCTTTTCTTTGTTGGTGTTTTCTTATGTTTTACACAAAATCTTTGGGGCTAATTATTTCAAGTTGACCAATTTCAAGCCCCATTTCCATGTTATTACTATCTGTTCAAATTTATACAAATTCCTTTGGGCTGGCTAACTTTTTTAACTTGCTGGGCCAATTTTTTAACCTAGTGGCCTTATAGGGAACACTGATCATTATAATTGGGCCGTATCAGTGAGTACTCGATTGGGAGGTCCATTTGTGACAAGCTCTATCAAATCTATAAAAAATAAAATTGAACTTGTCACAAATGGAGAACAAATACTGGATTGCGCATGCAGAGGAACAAGTTAAAGAAATAATTATGGTGATTATATTATAATTAGGTTTTTTTATCATAAGGCAACAAAGCAACCACATGTTCTATGGTCACGGTGGACACATTTTTTCGCATTTTCAAAAACAACAGAAATTACAATATTTATTTTTACATTTTAACTTTTTGAAAATGTTTTTGATTTTCTTTTTAAATGAACATTTTTAGGAATGTTTTTAAAAAAAATGAAAATGTTTGATTTTTTTTTGAAAATTCACCAATTTTGCAATAAAAAACAACAACCTGTTGGACCCGAGATGTCCATTTTGCTGTAGAACAGTGGGTTTTTGTCGCCTAAGTGGACACTTAAAACTAAGATGCATTTTATTATTTAAGTAGAGGATCTCCCTCATATTTGAATAATTGATACTGTGTAAGAATTGAAAACTTTGTTTCATTCAAATCAGTGATACAATAGCAAAGATGTTACCAATTGTCATAATTAGTTGTAAAACTTCTTGGGCTGATTTGTGTCTGATGCTCGAATCATACTAGCCGGTCGCAACAGGTCGTGTAATACTTGCTAGCTCAAAAGTATCTCGGTGCGACCAAAAGTCGCCGGTGCGACATTGAGCTACTAAATCGCCGGTAGTCGCAGGTATTCCGGGTCACGCAGACGATATCAAATCTGGATAGTTGCTGCTGATTGGTTATGCTAATTTCAAGGCAAAATATCTTCCCCCCATTGGTTGAAAAAGTATGATGTTCATTGCGTCATGAGCGACCGATCTTTCGGGTTGAAATGAAGTCAACTGGCCGCGACTGGTCGTTTCCAGTCAAGCGATCTCTTAATCAATGTATCGGGGTTTTTTATATGACGTAAAACCTCGTCATAGGAGCAATTTAATCGCAAAGCGACCTTAGTATGTTTTCAGCATTAATAAAAGTGGCGCAGAATGATTGACAAGGAGGAATTAATGAATCATGCCATGAACATGTGTAATGCGTTAACTGGGGGGGGTAAACATTTGGAAATTTTAAAATATTTAATATTTGAACATAAAAGACAAATGTTTTTTTGCTTTTTGTTATCAATCAAATAATTTCAATCACTGTAAACAAGCTTTAGTACCTTAAATTATATATGCATAACATGTCTTGTTAAGAGAAACATCCATACGGATAGGTAGTTTTAGGTGTATGACATGGCTAAAATGATACCAAAAAAACCTGTTCTAATGAATACCGACCAAAAACATTTAGTTTAAGCTTGTCAACAAAATTATAAAATGTTTATAGATTTTTAAAATATTGTGGTCATTTTTGAAGTGGAAAAAAGAAGGAATAAAGGTCTGACCGACTAACCAAATTGGAAAGTTCCGTTTGCCCATATACAACAGGGTGGGTTGTTTTTCATCATCTAATAGGCAATTCTGCTGTAAGTTGTAAGATTTCTGCCACCCAGATGATTGTATTCAAACATTATAAACATTTATGATATCTATATTTAATATAGAAATGTTATCGTTGTATTTTCCACTAATATATATATTTGATACATTTATTTTGGTTTTTTTCAATTCAGGATTGTGATACATTACAGGCACAGTTCCACATCAGGGTCAATGGGGAAAATGGTAAGATTTGTGATGCTTTCATATCATGTTTACACTCTTTATAGTCACTGTTATAATCTAAATCTAAATCTAAATCTAAATTAATACTCAATAAAATTGCTTAAAGCAACATCTAATTGAGAAAAACAAAATGGCGAATGATGAGACAGACATAATAAACTTAATCTACGTTACATGCTTATTTACACCGGTTTTGAAACTTTCAATGGTTTTTGAATCTAAGACGGATGAAGGGAGGTTGTCATGCCATGGACAATATTCAAGCCATTTCACACAAGCGTGATTTGTTGTTGTTCCTGGGGCTGCGTCCAAATGCATGCATGTGGTGATTTCACGCTTGACCAATCAGGACACGCTGTCATTTTTTGAAAGCTTCCAGTACTCACTTCCGGGTTTACGTACATACTTGCACATTGGTGGAAATTTGTCCATAGCATTATGACACCGACTCTAGAATATACTGGCTTTATACTGATTAATATTTGACACACAGGCACCGCCAGAGGATGTATTCATATAGCCAACACAATGGAGAGTTGGGATACCAAACTGAATTCTATCTTAAACGGGGGCGCCATGCCAATGGATGCCGAATGGTCTAGACTCTATGAATTGTTTGAAGACTGGATTCATCTGATAGAGGAAATTGTGCGCAGTATCGGTAGTTCCAAGACAGAGGACGACAAAAATAGCAAAGGGAAACCACACAATCCGTAAGTTATAACATTTTGGACGATTTATGAATTTTCTCGGATTTTCAGATTCCTTGTAAAACCCTAACCTCAGTATGGCAAACAAAATCATGTGGCCAGCAGCACCTGTTTACGTGCAACCCATGCTGCAATACTCCAGGTATATATAGTCACCGAACATTTAGTCTGGGCAGCCCAACACTCATGGTGTGGTGGTTGAGTTGCTCGCCTGCCAGTTTGGCGACTCGGGTTCAATCCCTAGAGGCCAAATTTTGTTGGCCTCCCTTTTGAACCCCTCCCCTTTTTCAGTCCATCACCACTGAAATACTGTGAGAGTACTACAGTGCTCAAATATGTTATTTTCAAGATTACAACTTTGATCATACAAAGTTATGAACAAATCTCTTGACTTCAATTTGCTCAATATTTTTGCCTATTATTGAAGTTATGGATAAAATGATCTTATGATGCCCAATAGTCAAATTGATTTCTGCAAAATAATTAGCTGTTGGTGACTATACTGATAAAGTTACAGAAAAAATAGTCCAGGCAAATTACTAAGTCATTGTTTGCATTTTAAAAAGTGTTTTGCCACAGGGCTAGTGTGTAAGTGTGTACACAGATGATGCCTGTTGTCCAATTCCCACAGAACGTATACTGATATGAACAATGATTCGGTGGTGGTAGATTTACGGACAAAATGGCCCTAGCAAATTAAAAATTCAATGTTTGCATTTTTAAGAAAGGCTTAGATGAACAATAGCCACATAATAGTCGGCTACAAAGAACTTCAGCACTTTTGTCTGTTACGACCACTTTCTAAGCGTAAACACGGAAGTGATGTTGCCATTGGTGGAGTAAAATAGCACAGCTTTGAGCTGACCAATGCGCGCATCCAATTGGCTCAATTTTTCTATGGCATCAAGAATGTTACCGCCCACACGCTTATTATTTATCACGCACGCGAGGAAAAGTGCTGATCTTCTCTGACGGCGACTACAACTAAAGGTATGCCCAGGTCATGCAAAGATATCAGCAACATAGCACAATATGTGTAATTTTTGAATTTTTGCAGTGTTATGTGATGTTAAGGCGATGAAAAAAACTGTTCTATGTGCAAACAGACCTCTCAGGTAGGGTGTCGGTCGGTCAAGCGCTGTTTTTGTTTTTTTGTTTTTTGATTTTGTGAATATTTTTAAAAAAATCATTTCGACTTATTGTACAATTCTTAGCAGTTTGTATGCTTGCCTTTGGGTGGGGAGGTGGGGAAGGAAGTTTTAACTGCATTTACAGATGTTCCAAAAAATGGTGGCCTATTTAGACAGCGTATCGACTTATTGACTGTGCATTTCTTCATCTCCCAAATGTGGACTGCTCATACTAGCTTTATTCTAAGGTTTTTCCGGTGTTTTGTTTATTGACAGCTTACATATGGTGGATGTATTCCGCTCGACACAAAAATGGCTGACCAGTACAACTAATGGGATAGATAGTCAGGACTCAAAGCTAGTAGAACAGGTAAATATGGTTGGGTAAGAATTTGTTGGTGGCCATTTTAACAAAGATGGCTGATGAGTACAACTACTGGGTTCGATTGATATTAGAATGGAAGTTCATCCGACTTCACATTTGCAGGAAGTTGAAGTTCACCAAATTGTGCCATAAATCTTCTGATAAAGGTGTAGCAACACCTGAAAATTACAGGATATGTTTGTCTTAATTTCAACTTATCATTATTTGATTATGTCAAATGCTATGACACATAGACATGGTGCATTGAACGATACAAGTGTTTACTGAGGCTAGCCCCATATCATTTTTAAACCGAATTCCTCACCATTATTACAGGTTTCAGTATTGCATGCAGACATGGTACATTGGATGATACAAGTGTTACTCAGGCTAGCCCCAGACCGTGATGATAGTCCAGTAGAAGCTATAGAGAGTGCTATGGCCAACGCACCCACCATACCACAGATACAGGAGAGAGCCACTGTCCTATTCGACAGACTTACCAGTTTCTCAAACTACATCACAAGGTATTGTCATTATACTATGGTGCTTGGAAATATGCAGGGTCAGAAATTCGAGGAGAATCCGAGAATCCATTCTCGCAAAGATTCCCGCTGAACAAGTTGCAAGAATCCAAGTTGATTCTCATTAAAAATCTGTCTAAAACACTTTTTAATGGAGGAGAATCCATAGATTCTCGCAGAATCCTTTGCAAGAATCTAAATGGATTCTCGCAACCTTTGACGAACTTCTGACCCTGATATGTGATGTAGAATCAAGCAAAATCAGTCTATAAAGTTGAAAAAATCTAATGTTCTGTTCTCTAACTTTATTAGTATAGGTTATTTGCACATCTTCATTTTGCAGAAAACTCCATCGCAAATTGACACTTAATTCCAAACATATTAGCTGTTGAAGGGTTTTCAAAACAATAGAAAAGAAAAGAAATACTATACTTTTGTTTGCTTTGTTTGCTTATAGATATCAAAATCAATATTTCCAACTTCTGGCTGATTTTGCTTGATCACATCACATATGAGAATTGCTTATCTTATGATCCGGTTCAGAATCTCATCACATTGCATACCATGCATGTGGTGCACATTTCACACTTCATCTTTGTGTGATTCAGATGAGTAATAAGCATTGCAAAAAAAATTGAAATTACCATATCAAATCAGTAGCTAATCAGCGCACAAAAAGTTTCTGGAAGACTTATAAAGAGCACTAAAATTGGCAAATGCCTTTGGTTTGAGCATGATTAAGGAAGGCGCTATCACATGTTATAACATCAGACAGACATCAGGAGTGCGTGGACACACAAATCAAAGGATGGGATAAAAGGCTATAGAATTTATCGTAATTGGTGGCCTATTAAGGGGGGACTTAAGGAAGTTTTTGATTTGATTTTTTGAATTTTGTGAGTGCTGTAATTATTGAACTATTAATAAAATGTATATAAAAGTATACATTTTTGGAAAGGAAGAAATGAATCAGAGAATCCAAATTTGGCGTCAATTTTGACCAAAAAAGTAGATTTTTTGAGAAAATCACAAAATTCACTTTTTTGACCCAAATTTTTTTGAACGAAGCTAACAAAAAATAATTTTTAGTAAAATGGCCAAATCACTTTAAAATGATGTTAAGACACTAATGAAGGGATGATTTTTTTTTTTTTAAACCTAATCTAATATTTTTGAAAATTTTGACCAAAAAGTGCCAAAAAACGTGAAAAAATGGATTTTTAAATTTTATTTACACTTTTTTGTCAAAATTTCAAAAAATATTGGATTAGATTTAAAAAAAAAAAAATCGTCCCTCCAGTAGTGTCTTAACATCATCAAGTGATTTGGACATTTTTAACTCAAAATTATGTTTGTTAGCTTTGTTCAAAAAAATTGGGTCAAAAAAGTGATTTTTTGTGATTTTCTCAAAAAATCAACATTTTTGGTCAAAAATGATACCAAATTTGGATTCTCTGATCCATTTCCTTTCCAAAAATGTATACTTTTATATACATTTGAGTCATGGTTCAATAATTACAGCACTAACAAAATTCAACAAAAAACTTCCTTAAGTCCCCCCCTTAAAACCGCTCTATTTCAAATGTGCTAGTGATATGATTTATGAGATGCAATTTTGTGCTACCAACGCTTATTTATAAAATATCTGATAATCAAGTCAGTATCACCAATTTGATTTTTCAGTAAATGTGGCTGAAAATGGGATAATTATTTCAATACCTGATTTCCAGTCCTCGTGCTTGGATGCACAGCGGCGGTAAATCAACTGCTAAAATGATAAAATAGCTCAAATCAACTAATTTTTGTCTATAAAGGGAGCACAGCACCAAGACGCTCTCCATAGACTTTACTGTTAGGAAAGGCTTACTTAAATGGCTCTAGTTTCTAAATTAGCGCTAAAATTTCAATGAAATTTTGATATGTTTTACTCACAAGGGTAATCTACAACATATCTGAATATAAAGGCAATTTTCTCGTGCACTTTTTTTGATATAAGCCGCCGCATAACAACGTAGTGATATGCCTACCTAAATTCGGTCTCCGGTCTGGATATCACCGCATGTGTAAATCGGTCCGTGAAATTAAAATTGACCTCAAATCACCTAGTTAAAATGTCAGAACATCAACTACACATTTCAAACACAACATATTAGTGAAAAATTATATCATAAACCGTCAAAAAATAACTCTCTTTCCCGCCAAATAGGAACTATTGTCGTACTCAACTTTGATTGATCGCGACGATAGCGTGTCGCGATACCTATTTAGGTATGTGCTCCCTTATAGAGCACAAATTTGCTCAAAATCATTCAAAATTGATATCAAATTTTTCAGCGTGAAATTTTGAACAAACTAGCCAAATAAAATTACAATTGAACAATCCGTTTTTGAAATATGATCTGATCACGGAGGCCGCATCTTCCGTAAAATCACTATTATTTTCCGTTTTTTGACTCTAGACGCGGCACGCTTTGACTTGTTAGGCCTACACTCACAAAATTCAAACTTTTTGACTCAAATCCAACTGATTTTGATTTCGATCAGTCTCTGATTATGTCGACCTAACCCACCTATAACACATCAACTGAAATAACGCCGTGTTTTTGTTTAAAAAAGAGCAACCACACACCCCCCCCCCTGTTTTTTAAACCGGACAAAGTTGGCCTATGCCATAAATACACTGCCCAGTAGATATCAAAACGCATAGATTTGGGTGAAACCCGACTTTTATTTATTGCATTGTGTAATACACCTACACTGGATCGGAGCACGCGGGAGATCGGGAACCTGGCGCTATAAGGGAGCACAGCACCAAGACGCTCTCCATAGACTTTACTGTTAGGAAAGGCTTACTTAAATGGCTCTAGTTTCTAAATTAGCGCTAAAATTTCAATGAAATTTTGATATGTTTTACTCACAAGGGTAATCTACAACATATCTGAATATGAAGGCAATTTTCTCATGCACTTTTTTTGATATAAGCCGCCGCATAACAACGTAGTGATATGCCTACCTAAATTCGGTCTCCGGTCTGGATATCACCGCATGTGTAAATCGGTCCGTGAAATTAAAATTGACCTCAAATCACCTAGTTAAAATGTCAGAACATCAACTACACATTTCAAACACAACATATTAGTGAAAAATTATATCATAAACCGTCAAAAAATAACTCTCTTTCCCGCCAAATAGGAACTATTGTCGTACTCAACTTTGATTGATCGCGACGATAGCGTGTCGCGATACCTATTTAGGTATGTGCTCCCTAAACTTCATGTACAAATTCCAAACATTCTTTCGGACAACACCAGACATTTTGTCAGTTTTTCACAATTTTGTTGTTTGATAATAAGAACAATTGCTGGTACTCAACTTTTCGCCGGAACTGGATTTCAAAACTGAACTAGTTGTCAGTTTTGAAATCCAGTTCCGGCGAAAATTTGAGTACCAGCAATTGTTCCAATTATCAAACAACAAAATTGTGAAAAACTGACAAAATATGCTTCCACACCTGAAAAATTAAATTTTTGAAATCGAATCCCAAATTTCTTGGAATTTGATGGAATCTCCTGAAATCTTCAAAAATTGCTATATATCTGTGCTATTTGTGGTTGTTTAATGAATAATGTGGAGGTCCTAAGAATGTGGTAGGGTGTATTATATAGAGAGATGTTTATGGGTTTCGAAAAAACAAAATGGATCAGGGGTGAAGGTTGTCAACTGTTTAATATTATTACGGGGCACCATATTTTGAAATTGCCTGGATTTATCGAAATTACCTGGAATTATTTCATTTCCCGAACATTACCTGAAAACAACCATAATTTCGGGAACTTTCATGGAAATTGGAAACACTGCGAAAAGCCACCTGACTAAACTTGATCATTGACTACTTTCAGTTGTTGCGCAGCCATTGTAGCAGAGGAGGTCCAGAAACAACAAGAGCAGGGAGCTGAAGATGCTGACCATGAATTCAGAGATCTTAAGAAACTTAAAGTAAGTCCTACCTTGTTGACAGTGGGTGGGAAGTGATTTATAGTAAGGCATGTAATGTAAGCAAGACAGGGCATAACAGGACAGGTCATCATCTATAACAGTTAAAGGAAGTGTGACCCGATCACATTTCACCTTTTCCATCAAATACATGATTACCTAAAAAAAGTATGACTTTGTATCTTGCTACAGTCCGAGTGTGCAGAATGGATCCACACAGCTATACTGCTGCTAGAAGAACTCAAGAATATGCCAGGATATGAAGGGCAATTGCTTACCCCGTTGACAACAACAACAGCGACTGATGCAAAGGAGACGGCTGAGACACCCACTTCACCAGGAATGGCTGATAGATCAGAGGTATGGGTATATATAACTGGGGAGGGGGCAGGGGCTCAGATATCAATTTGTTGGCATCCTTGTGACCGAAAAAAGGCAGATCGGGGGCTTATTGTTTATCATCACGCAGGGTCAGGAGGGTAAATGCTAAGGCGTACATGCAAACTCATAAGGGCAAATGCAGAGGCTAATGTTACAAGGGCAAATGTTAATCCAAAAAATGTTAACCTTTTATAAGGCAGTATCATTTTCAGGATTTTCCAGGCTGTTTTGTTTTTCAAATTTCACTACTTCCTCTTATTTTCAGCTTGTTTATGGCTGTTATACACCAATTTCACCCACCTTTATAGGGGTTTTTCATGTGATCTCAATTTGCACTAAAAATATTCATTTTACAACAAAAATTTTGAAGTCTGGTGCAAAATTATGATAAGCTATTTCTAGTTCCTTTCTGTTCCTCAAAAGTTTTGTCTAGTTGTGTATCATAAATATTATGTTTTTATTGGTTTTCTTTACAGCTCGCCATGGGGGATGATGACACCCCATTGCCTACCGACACTATAAAGGAAACACCAGCACCTGTGGAATCTAATATGGTGAGTGTGTGATGGCTGTGTGGTGGCCATATGATGGCTGGTTGGTGGCCATGTGATGGCTGTGTGGTGGCCGTGTGGTGGCTGTGTGGTGGCCATATGATGGCTGGTTGGTGGCCATGTGATGGCTGTGTGGTGGCCATATGATGGCTGGTTGGTGGCCATATGGTCGTTTGATAGCCATATTATGATGGCTGTTTTGTGGCAATGTGATTGCCATTTGGTGGTCATTTGTAAATCTAAGAGGGCTGCAGTGTCTTTTGGACATTTGTAAATTATGAGTTGATTATATTTGGATTTGGAGTGTGTGTGTGTTAGGGGAGCACGCAACTAATTAGCTCCCCATAGGCTTTACACACAAATGTCGGCCTATTAAAGCCGCTCTATTTCAAAACTCCACGGATCAATTTTTATTCGCAATCATATGCCATAAACACTTATTTATAACATATCTGAAAATCAAGGAAAGTTATCCGTCAAATTTTTCAGTAAATGCAGCTGAATCGGGAAGTATCAATTTCATCACCTAATTTTCAGTCCTCAGGCCGGGATGCACAAATGGCGGTAAATCGGCGGATAAAATTATAATCAAGCTCAAATCATCCCGTTTCTTTTACAAACTTCACGTACATATTCCACACAATACATACATGCAACATTCGAGAGGACAGTGCCAGCTAATGTGTCAATCTCGCACACTTTTTGTGCTTAATAGGAACTATATTGCTGTACTCAATTTTTTGCCGGAAGTGGATTTCTAGACTGAATTAGTTGTGTGCGCCCTTAGGTATTCGGTAGGTGGCCATTTAGAAAATGGGGGGAGGGGGGTGGACTTAACCATGTATAACGAGCATCTATGATTATGCATCATTTAAAATAGGGTTGGATGGGTGTCTGTTTAGATTTGCCTTATCAGCCAATAACTATTCTTGGACTGGGAGTTTCCATCCACAAAGAAACGTGAGATTGGGTCCCTTTTAAACCTGGCCGAGTCCACTGGAAATACTAACTAAATGCCTTTTTAACTTTACTTGCATAGAGCATGTCCATGCCGGCAACACCAGCGGCATTTACTGAACCCTCAGAGATCGACATGAGCGAGATGCAGATCATAGGTCACGATGATAATGTCAGGACACAATCGCTGGAGGAAGATACAAAACCACCTGGTATGGCGCCACCTAGCAGGGTAAGTCTCTTCACGCTTCATAGATTATAAGTCCCACAGTGAGGGTCCGTTGTTTTCTATATATAGGCAGAAATCATTGTATTGAGTAAGAGCAATCAGGTTTTACATACCAACGGATGATCTTGAACCTGGTATTGGAGAAACAATGTTGATAACTTACTGGTGTTAGTTCTAGCACACAAAATAGAAAAAGGAAACCGTTTTTTCACAACAGCAGGCTGATTGATTATGTACTCATTTAAAGAGTCTGGAGTGTTTGATATGATCAGGTAACATTCCCTTATAGTGTCAGACCACTGCAGCTACAAGTGATTTTACCACAATGTACATGCTTAGGTGACAACAAAAAAGCCCCATATTCTACGGGCAAACAAACCTCTCCGGTAGGGTCTGTTGGGCGTTTTTGTTTTGTTTTTTTACTACCAGACTGTCAACTTTGCCAATTTGTCAGAAACTTGAGAGGGGAGGGGTTGTGACGTGGCGTGGCGTCCCAAAACCAGCACAAAGATCAAGCTCGATAAGTAATTTTTACAACATTTCAAACAAATTTCATAAATTTCAACAACAACAAATTGGTCGGGCCCGTACAACATGCTGTATAGTCTTAAGGAGGTTTTTCAGTAGGAAACAACACCCTTCATGCAGTTGATATGCATTCATTTATTTAACTAAAATGTTGAATTAGGATTAAGACCATTAGGAAACAATGTGAAGAAAAACACATTTCTAACTTATAAGTGAAAAATCATATAGAATTCACATAGAATCTAACCAAGAAAAGTGAAACTGTCCAGTATGTTGAGAAATACACTTACACTTAGCGTTATGATCTTCTACCACTCCTACCTACAGACTGCAGTGTCTTACCAATTCCGTGGCACCCCCGCTAGCATGATGCCATCTACACCCGATACTAACAAGGCATATGAAGCATTAGCAGCCGTCAAAACATTACAGATGCAATTATTGTAAGTAGTAGTACAATTTATTACTCCTCATGAATATTCATGAACTATTTCCACCTGTTAATTTACCAGTTCCTACCAAAAGTAATATTTCATATTAGAAAAACATCATCATATCTGTCATCCTTGGACAAAACAGTGGAAGCAGCTGACATGGTTCCGATATGTGTATCGTGGGATAGGGTTTTTTAAGGTCATGTGGGATGTCTTTGAGGTCAAATAGTACATGGTTTATATTGGGAAATCAGATTAGTTCAAACCATCTTCTAGAAGAAGACACACATGGACGAAGTACAATACCAATCTCTCGGATCAATATCAGTTTAACGGGTGATTGTTAATGTACACCGTGCATTGACATGTCCTCTTGAAGATGATTTAAACCAATGACATAGTATGTCCCTTTATATTTCAGTAATATTTCCAGAATGTATCTTAATTGGACGTCTTTCTGTGGTTTTTTTGGTTTTTTCTCAAATCAAGACAAACCGAAGAGCGTGCACAGGCAGCAGAAGACCGCGTGACCGACCTAGCTGAACAGCTGAAACAATCCAATGAGAAATTACGTGCATCAGAGCGCAAAGGTACGCCTATCAACCCTATAGAGCCACCCAAAGACACCCCACAGGGTGCACAGAACGGTGAAGAATCCGGTGAAAAAGCTGCAAAAGATAAGGAAGACACTAAAGAAAGCAAATCTGACACACCTCAACCCGCTGCAGCTCCTGCAGCCGAGGCAGGGAAGTCCACCCCAACACCACCTCCTCATTCTCCGTCACCCACTATGCAAGGCAGGAAGACCCCACTGCAAGGAACACCGTCGTCACCTACCACATCTGGAGGGCGCAAGACGCCTCTTGGAAGACCGTCCTCACAGAGTTCCCTTAGGTCAGGGGCTAGCTCTAGAACATCACATAGATCCAAGAAGGGAAAGTAATTTTTCAGGGTGATTAATTATTTATTTTCATTTCTTAATAAAAATCAAAAAACATAAAAACACAAAAAACTGTTACATTCTTGTCTTCAACTGTGACTGAATAACACACTTTTCAGTAAACAAACTTAAACTGGTAATTACGAGAGGATCATAGATATATTCCAAGTACCTAGCCAAACTGGTAATTATGAAAGGATCATAGATGTATTCCAAGTACCTAGCCAAACTGGTAATTATGAAAGGATCATATTCATAGGTATATTGCAAGAACCTTACTGGTTTCTTACAATTCGGGGTTGTCAGTCCTGTTACTAATAAGTGACACCTTATCTAATCTAAGCTACTGCATAAGGTAGCATAGACTACATAAAGTATCATTTGTGGAGCATGTTAGTTTCTGTCAATTACTTTTCATTATGATGCCTATATTTTGATTTCCCATAAATCTAAAAATGAAAGCTCTCGAGCATTTTTATGATCATTGACAAATATCTGTATCTGTATCAGTTACTCCAGCAAAACGGTGAGAAATCTGCATCCCTGCTAGAGTGACGGAGCTATAAGAGTATATAACTTAAATACCTGCTGGAGTTTTGATTAGGACCAATATCTGATGTTTGTGTTACAAAGTCTTTCCAGAAGTAGTTATGCTTATCTATAACAATGTATTTTCTGCAATAATGTTGAGGTTAGTCGACCAAAAAACAACAACCCTGTTCTATGGGCAAACAGACCTCACAGGTAGCGTTGATCCGGCAAACAGGTTTTTTTCTTCTTTTTATTGCTTTTTCCAAACAAAATTCTGGAATTTTTGGTTAATTTTCAACAATTTTCGAAATTAAAAAAAAAAAAAATTACAAAAGAATTCAAACACTCAAACAAATTTTCAAAACATTTCAACAATTTTTTTAAAAATTCAAAAATTGCCAAACAATGTTTCTAAAAAAAATATGAAAAATCTAAAAACAGGCCACTCGTAGAACAGGGGTTTTTTTTTGTCGCCTCAAGATTATATGATGTAGCCCTGTATTCCTAATTTTATAATCATGTCTGTTCTAACAGAATATTTCACACAGACAGTTGGATTCAGAAGTACATAAAGAAATGAATTCAAAGTCCCAAAAAGTGTGATAATGTATCTATATTATGTTATCGCGCTTAACCACATATTTCTCGCCAATTGGAACTGATTAAACTATATCTTTCTTTTTTAATTTGGTCAAAGTTGAATTCATTCTACCAATACATTATTTCTCATTATGCCATCGTCCAGTGTTACAAGAATCTGGTTTATCCTCGGTGTAAGAATGCAAGAAATTAGCGTAGCACAAAATCTTTTGTGAAAGGTTTAAAGGGTTATACATGTACAGCTACCACTAGTCTAATTCATGAATATCTTACATTTATACCAAGGATACACCAGGAATCTCTCCAGATTTGTGTAATTCTATCGAGAATCTTGGTAAAAGATTGAGGTGTGCATGTGACATACATGTGACGTAGCATGTGATGTACATGTGCCATATACTTTGTAGTTTGTTCTGTTTCACACTAAGATACCCAGTACCCTAGATTACTCATATCATCATTCATCAACAAGATTTGTACTTGTATTTATTTAAGAAAACCTTAAAAGGTGTAAATATTGTAAATAATTTATAGAAATTATGTTTCATAAAATTGTATCATAATTATGTGCCTTCCTATTTTGTACCAGTGTATGAGTAAGAGTTGAATCAACCCTATATTTGTCTGGTTTTACTATCATTTTTGAGCAATAATTGATTTAAACTGTAAATATAATTACAATTGTCAAGTGAAAGAAATGTCAACCTCATATTTGTATAGTAACATCCGTCCATGGTTTAAACGTGGGCGACCTGATCAATAAGGTCTATCGCAAATAGGTAAAAGTCCATTGATTATCCTTTTCTGATGCATTGTGGGATTAAAAAGGGACAACATTTGCCCACTTTTCTATCCCACAATGCATCAGAAAAGGATAATCAATTGATTTTTACTTATTTGCAATAAGATCTATTTCACTTTTCCCATCAAATTTGAGATTTTGGTATGAGAATAAATCGTAAATTTTCTTATTATCCCTGTGAAATTTGATGTCAGAGAGAGGTTTCTTTTAAATGCTATAAGTAAAATAGTAGTGAATTACATCCTGAAGTGTTGAACCACCCAAGGAGTTACCGTTCTATGGAAAAGATGTGAGTGTTTTTTGTGCTTGCATCATAAAAACCACTAGAGCAATTTAACTCAAATTTTGGGATAGGACTTCATGCATCTTCATGTAAAATAATAAACACTTTGTGAAAAAAATGGACTGAAATCAGGTCACCCACACTTCAGTTGTTTGTGAAATGTCTCATTATTTCTGTATGGTTTTACTATTGTTTTGAGAATTAACGGGCATGAGAACTACCTGATTGGTTGACATTTAGGATGTGTCTAATCTAAACTGGTTCCGGCTTGCCAATTTGGAACTGACTGAACTGTCAAGACATTTTTAGAACTGATTTGGAACTGACTGAACTGAAGAGACATAGTAAGAATAATTACAATTTTCAAAAAGTTTATCTTAAAATATTTATAAGCAAAATTGTTATTGGTTATCAAGATGATTTATATCATGTAATTGACCAATGGAAATTATTGTACGAAAGACAGGTAGTGCCCTGGGGGTTAAGTCAGACTTATGTAACCTGTACATAAAAGTTTATCAAAAGAATACATGAAGTCATCAGGTACATGTCTAACATATGTATTTTGACAGCAGATTTGTAAATAAAAAGAAAACAAAAAGAAATGTATACCTTCTTTTCCTCCTATTTTCATAAATATTCAATTTTCAAAGACTATGCATCATTTAAAAAGCAGATTTAAAATATTCAATCAGATTGTGTCAAAGTCCAGACATGAAAAGGGAGCTTTTCAAAAAACACTTTATAGCGCATACCCAATGCATGGTAAAAATTTAAACACAAAAGCTGAAATCCGCTTAAGGGCAGTGTCAACCCGGCACTTGTTTCAAAAATTGAATTTCATATTTCTCTATTATCTTATACTTTTATATGTACTAGCGGCGTACCCTCGCTACGCTCGGGTCCCCGCTACGCTCGGGTCCCCGCTAGATGATTATGCCACCACCTACCTCTGAAACCACATAAACCCCCTACAACACCCACCAAACCAGGTTGATTTATAACCATATCCCTTCTAAAGGCATTATAAACCCCCTACAACACCCCAACCCCCAATCAGGTTGATTTATAACCATATCCCTCCTGTACCATTTACCGTGGCTACTGTATTAATCCCTTCTTCTCAAACCGCATCAAGTTAACCCTCCGACGGTACTTTTACCACATAAACCCCCTACAATCGCCCCCCCCCACCCCCATACTGCAACTACACCAACCAGGTGGATTTATAATCATAACCCTCCCTAACCATTTCCCGCGGCTACTTCATTAACTCTTAATCCTATCCTAATACATTTCCCGTGGTTTTACCCCCCCCCCCCCCCCCCCATGCACACACCCAAACCAATTTGATTTATAATCACAACCCTCCCTAAACCATTTCCCGTGGCTACTTCGTTAACCCTCGGTCCCTTAGATTGTTTAGCATGCCAACTTAAGTAAAGAAATCAGGTTTCATTAACCCCCGCAAAACGCTATCCATTATAGGCCTATCCTAAATCATTTCCCGTGGTTTTACACCACCCCTCCCTCCCCCTCCCCCTCCCTCCCCAACATGACACCAAATACCCTACCAACACACTGTACAGGCTTCACGCCATGTGTAGGAGTGCGTGTGCCGTGCGCGGCAGTGAGCCCTTGCGCAAACATGCACGCGACGCGTTACCACGGTATGATTACGCGGTAGTACGCGCAACGCACAATATCGTGCAATTCTAGTGGCATTTATGAGCCAAATCTGAGAGGTTTTTTGCTGTTTTTGGAGCCAATTGTTAACCAATTTCAGTGGAATAAACTTTAACACCCTTCCCGTCATTTCCTCTATCTTTCATGCAAATTAGGCGCCACTTTGATCACTACTAACGGAGAAATAAGGATAACAAACAAACATACACCGTTTCCAGATTTATAGTAAGATTCTATCATTACCATCATAAGTTACTAATCGGAAGCTATTATTTCCCGTTCTTTTGGGTGATTTTAAATTGTTGTTTTGGTAAGTTTGAGTCAGGAAAAGGCGCATAGTTATTTGGCGGAATTTAAGCGGAGTTCCGCGCTTTTCAATGCTGCGACAGCTGTTCAATCATTGCGTCGCGCGCTGAAACTTCCCGCGCGTAATACTAGACGCGCCGCTTAATATCCGCGACGTAGACGCGAAAAACAAAAGAGCGCAAAACAATGTCTAAAATGTAAACAAAGGCCAATCTTACGATTATTTAAAATTCAGTTTTCTTCCAATTTCTTCACATTGTGACAATATAAATTGAATCTGATAGTTTATTATCATTGTTCATAATAGTATACTCGCTTTTTAGGTCACACGCCCGTGTGTTCCGTGAACATTTAGCTTTAAATGGTGGAAAATGTCAATATTTTTACTAAATCAATGTTTTCTAGAAGTTCAAATTTGAAGGAATTTTACGAATTTTCAGACAACATCAGGTAAGCTTTTACTACCATTGTGTAGAGGACTTTCAGCGCTAGGAGGCAATTTTTTATTTTTTCGATTATGGATTTTAAACTCGAGATATGCATCCATTTCTAGCGAAATGTACGCAAAAAAACACGACCTTTACACTTTTCCGATGTTTTTAGCAATATTTCCAAAACCAAGCTTTATTTTGGAAAAAGAAAAAATTGCCTCCTAGACAAAATTGTTTTGTTTACAAAAACGTATATTAGAACAAATTACCATTTTTTATTTTATAGTTATGCTGTCTGAAAAATGTGGGGTAAAAAATGGCTTTTTGGTTCATTTCTCAAAATTTAGTTTATTTGGTATCACATTGATATCACCATCGGCTTCCTTATCAAATTTCCTTTCTAAAAATGTATACTTTTATGTACTTTTATTCAATATTCTCAAACTTAGAAGCAAAAGTTGATCATCAAAATAATAGGGTTGACACTTCCCTTAAGGGGTGTTAATCCAAAAAGGGTATAACGGTCATAGTATTAGTAGTCGTAAAAGAATCCCATGACAAAATCCAAAATGCACTCCTAGAGAAGTGTCTAGATGATTTTGGCATTTATTTACCAAAAACTGATTTTGCTAGTTGTCTGAAAATCTTTGAGCCAAAAAAGTGTTTTGGGGTCAACATTTTAAAAATCGGCATTCTTAGTGAAATTTGATATACCAAAAATGGAATCGGACTCAATTCCTTTCCAAAAATGTATACCTATGCTAAGAAAAAGCTGTGTCCAAAACCAAAACCGTTTTTATATTTTACTTGATTTTGTAGTAAATATATCCACACAACACTATATCGTCGCTGTCCTGTCGAAACCTTGTATCTCCATCCGGCCCTTCCTTTGTGCAGCCTACAGTACTCTTAAAATGTTCAAAAACAGATCTATCAAAACCTGTAAGTGCTCTTTAACCCTGAATATGTATAAAGCAACACTTCCTAACTGTTTTACATTATACACCTAGCACAAAAAGTCCCTGACTTGATTCTTTGATGTTGGCTAATCCAAAAATCAATAACCGGTACCTGAGGTATACATTAAATGGGCAAATTCCTTCTCCGTAGTTTGATACCTCATTCATAACAGGCATCGACAGGGAGTCGGTACACACATATTTTCAATGCATAATCACACACAAGGATATCCCATTGAAACCCACTTTTAGTGCAAGAATTGTTTTGGTAATTGCGGTTGATTAACCAATCATAAAATCAACAATATCCACTCGATTTTTATGAATGAGGTATCAAACTATGGAGAAGAAATGTGCATATCACAGATCTTTCGTATGGATTATTGATTTTGAATTAGCCAACATCAAAGCGCCTGGTCAGGAACTTTTTGTGCTATGTGAACATACTGAGGAGCCAAAAAACATACAAGGTTTGACAGAACAGCGACAGTAATATGAAACAACAGAAGACAAATAAGTTATGGTTGTGTCCTGACTCTGTCCAGTTTATTTAACAGATTGGCGAGACATTTCTCAATAACGTAACACACAACTTTATTAATGTACATAAATTACTTATTTACAAATATTGTAAAAAACAGGTGTAACTTTTCTGACATACCACCCCTGCATGATACATACCACCCTTTGCCCAATCGCACCCCAACTCCCAATTTTATATTGACCAATCCTTCAAAAAAACATCAGAAATTTCTTTCTACAGGCACGGCCGACCCTTTTTATGTTTTCAACATTCTTGAACATTTTTGAATTTTTATTTAAGTGTTACTTTTTTTAAAGTTGTTGAAGATTTTGAAGGTTAAAAACAGCGAAAACGCCTGGCAGTCCGACCGACCTTACCTGAGAGGCCGTTTGCTCGTAGAATGGGGTTAGGTGGTGTTTTTTTGTCGTCTGAGCAAGGAAATTCAATTTTCAAGGGTGCAACTTTCAAGACCACTTTTAGGCCAGAGCAAGAGTATGAAGGTCATTAGTGGTCGTAAAAGAATGCTTTGAAAATTGAAAACATCCATGAAGTATGAATACAGTGCTGTGACCAAGTCGCTAATCTTTGAGTTACAAGTCAAATAAAAACACTAAGTCACAAGTCGTGTCACTCAAGTCATTTCAATGTACTGTAAAAGTCAATATTTTCGCGATAAGATATTTTCACGAAAATGGTCATAACAGGCATTTTGCGATTTTTTATTTTCGCGATTTTCAACATTTGTGAACAAAAGTCAATGGAAGTCAATAATTTTCGCGAGTTTATATTTTCACGGATGAGGATTGTTTCCAATAATTCGCGAAAATAAAAAACCCGCGAACATTTCTACTTTTACAGTATTTTTCAATTGGATTAAGTCATTATATTTAGGCCAAGTCATTGGGTAAAATGTCAAGTCAAGTCAAATCACAAGTCAAAATGCCACAACCCTGGCCAAATCTACGAACATTTGACACCATGGTTTCCGTGAATTTTGAAACGCGATGACTGAAAATGATTTTTAAAATCCATGCTGAGCTGTAAAATTGAGATGTTGCAAAATGATAATCGTCCCCTAATTATATAGTAATATATTGAGCAAAATTGTTTCAGGATGAAATAATCTTGTTCTGACAATATATATATTTGGAACTATTCAATGGTCATCTACGATTCGGTGTCAAACCAATGCGAATTGCAGATTTGGGCAAATCCCAATCAAATGATTTACCCTCTAACAGGTGGACTCTCTTTTTACAGAAAAGGCTAATTACATTTTTAATTAATTTTTACAGACAAACAATATTACATTATACACATTACATGTGAAAATCAAAGGTATAAGATTTGTAGCTTGAAAATAAGCTGACACTCAGCGTATTTAGGAGAGTACCTGTTTAGAGATCATTGTAGAGCGTTTGATTTCTAATGAGTTGTTTGCTTTACAAGACGGGTTTAATTCACTATACCTAATAACGATGTCCTGATGATATTGAAAGCTACAACACTGCTCTTTGACCCGGGGGGGGGATACTCATTCCTACACCCCGGCTCTTATGATGATTCCAAAAAGCCATCATCAAAATGGAATTCATGCTGATGTCGACATAGTGACACAAAATAAATATTAAAAATATTTGAAAACTTGCAAGAATAGTAGTTGAGTTAAAAATAACAACAATAATTAATGCATCAATACAACAACAGAGTCAGCTACATATTCAGTCAGTAGGGCTTCATTCAAATTGTATGCGATTATCCTCTAATGCGAATTATAAATTATTCCGATATATAAGAAAAACTTATTCTCGGAAAAAAACTTGACATAGATTTAAACAAGCAAAATGTAGGCCTCTAACCTGCAGAAAATTAGAAAACCTTTCACCATCAAAAATTTTATTTATAAATAAATCAATCAATGTAATTTTACAGTGTTCTAATAACAAATCATTTTTTTATAGAAAAACAAGAATTTGCGCAAGAGCATGTTTAAACTTGACTTCTCTGCTACATGAGTATGATCTTGGCCTCTGATCACACAAAATGGGTAAATCACAAAGTTGGGTAATAAAAAATAAATTTATTGACAGTTGTCTACAAATGTCTTGCTTTAAGATCGACCTCAAACTCCACCTATCCTGAATCCTGATACAAATTCCCCTAAAAGTGCAAAAGTTCTCTTACATGTACGAATTCCCGATTTTCACATAAAATATGATTGAAGCCCTACTGACAGTGTTCCCATATGTACACCTAACACAAAACGTTCCTGATCAGATGCTTTAAAGGCAAAGGTCCACTCTGGCTAGTCCACCCAGGGTGAACTAGCTTACACCTGCTCATTTAGTGAAAGATACTGTAAAAGTCAATATTTTCACGAAAATGGTCATAACAGGCATTTCGCGATTTTTTATTTTCGCGATTTTCAACATTAATGTGAACAAAAGTCAATGGAAGTCAATAATTTTTGTGAGTTTATATTTTCGCGGATGAGGATTGATTCACGAAATTCGCGAAAATAAAAACCTCGCGAAAATTTCTACTTTTACAGTAGTGACAAATAAGAGCAAGTTAGGAAGGAGAAATCTCATCCTTAAGATTTTTCCAAAAGATCTGGCTGGTAAGAGTGGACCTAAGGAATGTGGGTTTAAGGTCACCTAATTTAAAATCAGTAATCAGTATCAAAAATCTTGGATACATTAAACAAGCAATTTCTTCCCCCGCAATCTAAGACCTCATTTGTAAAATTCAAGTGGATACTTAAAGTTCAGACATGCCAACCTCTGGGATCAGAAAACTGTATTCTGAAACTCCCAAACCTGTATTTTTCATTGAAAACCCGTATTTTTAAATAAGCTTACTTTTAGTCCAATTTTCTTCCCTGCATGACAACATATTAAATTTGCAAGTTATTCCTGGCAAAGAAGTTTCATAATTTTCATTATTCCAATTATTTTCTGGCGTATTTTGACTTTTTTCGCCGAAGAAAGTTTGTTTTCATTCATCACTGTGCGCCGCCATTTTAATTCATTTTAATTCATCATAAGTGTACATCCACCAGTCATCAAGATTACCATACATTCCCTGGCACTGTACTATTAATAGAGCGATGTATGAGGGCGGCACAGTCTCAGTCTAGTAATTGCGCAATCACTAGCAATTACCATGTGCGATTTTTGGGTGGTACCAAAATTGTAATATACCACAATAGCGTAACATAACATACCGGGAATATATTTACTTTCTAGAAACGTTGTCGGGTGGATAATAGTCTTTACTTGCAGTCGTTTTTGAAAGGGATTCTTTGCCTTGCAGTTTGGAGGTCAATAATGGTTAAAAACGTATTTTTTTGGAAAATCCCGTACGCCCGTATTTTTAACGAAATACAGGAAAAACATACTAGTTGGCATGTCTGTAAGTTGACTTAAGCAACCAGGCCAACCAAAAACAAAGTTGTAGTAATTTTTTTCTATGAGATATCATTGCCTAATGTGTGCTCAGCAGTGACAATTTGTGTGAAATGAATCACAGCTCAGCATTCATACATGCCTGACTGGTTTCGATAGCATGGTGTTCATTCAATCCAAATCAATGACAACGACTTTCTTTTAATTAGGTTTGGTTACTATAAAAGCATCATAACTTAAAAAGTATTCACCCAATTTTGATGAATAATGTGTCAAACTGTGGGTAAGAAATTTGCTCGTATAGTTCATATCCCAAAATGTTTGATACTGATTATGATTTTAAATTAGCTAGCATAAAAGCACCTGGTCAGGAACTTGCCAAGTGTAAAAAAGTGTAGGTTGCTAAGTCGTGACCTCTCTATTCACACTGCTGCATGATGAGATGGAAACGACCATCCTATCCTACCTAAAATATGCCTTTGGAAAGGTATCCCAAATATTGCTACCTAAAATTGTCTTAGCAGTATTCTTATAAAAAGTTCAATGGGGCATTAATCTGCCATGCCCTACATGAAACAATACCGTATAACAAACATTACAATATATTTACACCTGTGATATATTTCAATTCCAACTACAAAAGCTATGTACACTTATACACATTTTGAAACATTATAGTTTACTTCATAGACGATTGTCGTGTGTTTTTCCAAAAGGAAGATATTATTAGTTATCCCCTACAAGTCAATACAATACGGAAAAATACCTGTGGTATGTATGGCATGCCATATTACACGAGGCTGAAGAGTATGGACCTTATCATTTAGTAGTCGTTCATTGGTTAACACGTTTGAAATCTGATCCATATCGTGTAAACATGAAAGCCTAAACACACGATATATATTCCATATCGTGTTTACAGTCATTTGCGTTTATGATTGGTTAGCTGTTACCAGTGTTCGAATTAAGTGGTAATCCAGGCGTTTTTACGCACAAATTGGCCTCCGGAAAACCTAAAATTCAATGCTGGTTATCCGTCGGACGCCAAAAAAAAAGAAAAAAGACTTAACCTCTACCGATAGCCCCCTACCTTGGGGCTATCCAACGTCGGAACTCTGTCCATTTTTTCTAGGAAGGCTGTATTTTAAAGAGTACTACCATATGGACCTTGTAGTTTCTTCGTATGATGCTTCGTTAAGAAGTTACAAACATTACTTCTCTTCCCAAGAAGTTACAAGCAACACTTCTCTTCCCATATTAAATGTTAATTTACAGATTTATATATTTTTAGAATGAGTCATGTGGTATAAGATTAAATTGCAGACAATGTGCTTTTTCGTTGTTTATACCTCTGAAATTCCCGAGAATCTTGACTTTGGTGGATAACCAAAAATGTTGGCAGATAACCTGATTTTATATCATGGTTATCCGCCGGATAACCTGATTTTTTCCCTTAATTCGAACACTGGTTGTTACGCGCAGAGCGAGCACATTGCGTCTTTGTAAGAGTTGATGGCGAATATAATTTATAAACATCGAGAATAGCTGGCTAGAAGTTAAGTTTGATAGTAAACTTACGTATCTAAATAACATTTAGGCAATAAAAAAACACTGTTCTACTGGCTGACTGACCCAATTTCTTTTCAAATTGATTTTTTTTTAAATTTGCTCACTTTTTTGACATTTCTTGAAAATGTTTAACATTTCTTATTGGAAAAAAACAAATAACACCCGACCCTACCTGAGAGGTCCGTTTGCCCGTAAAACAGGGTTTTTATTGTTGCCTTACTGACAGTAATATACTTGACAAGTTCATAGTGAATATTTGCGCATCAATGTTACTGAATCCGGCAATCTCTACTGATGGCCACTCCTGACCCAATGGGCCAAATAAATAGGGGGCACCTGCTCTGTTATGAATCAAATTTGTGCAGAGGTAGTAAGGGGCCATTGCACCATACACTATTTCATATCAAAGTTTTCCGAAAATGACTGACAACGCGCTTGCACGACTCAAGAGTCACGCCGACCACCTCGTTCTAAGGTTGGAATCAGACTCCACGTGCGGCTATACTCCCTTTCATAATTCCTTGGACATAATTCCATCAAATCATGCGTACGTGCGAGTTGCGTACGTATGTGCGTAGGTTCGCGTAGTAATGCGTAGGTTCGCGTAGTAATGCGTAGATGCGTATGTGCGTAAACCCGGAAGTGCGTACCAGTCCCTTTAAAATAATAATCGCGCATTCTAATTGGTCAATCGTGAAATCGTCACATGCCGTGATCGCCGGCGCGTGACCTTGTTCATGTTTATCGCGCCTGTCAAGCATTTTGACGCCGCGCCTCGAAAACAACAACAAAATACGCTCGCGTGAAATAACGCGAATTATGTCCAAGGGATTATGAAAGGAAGTATATGTAACAAATATAAAAGAGGTTCTTGTTTACTTACAGAAAAGTTCAGTCATCAAAGAAAAGCTAGTGATTTTTTATTTTATTTGTCAGACGTATAAATGCTTTCTACTACGCGATCTTTAAGAATAGCAAACAGCCATATACACAAAAAATGTAGCTATATCCATGAGGTCAAAGTTGGAATATCGAGAAAAATGGTTCCGGAGTTAGATTTTATTTTTTCAATCGGATTACCTTTCCTTTTCAATATAGATAACTGACCAGAAAAGTGTTAATTTTAATTTTTTCTAGTTCTAACACCTTTTCTAACAGGTTTATCAACTTTAAAGCCTGTTTTCTCTTTTTCTATTATTTCCCGAAGCTGTTATGTTCTAGATGAGCGGATGCTAAAAAAGCCATAACTCTTGAACGGAATGTCTAATTCTGATAACAATGAACCTTTATTGACTGTTTTACTTTCTTACTGATACAGAGACGTTGACTGATAACTGAATCTTATATACATTGAGTACAAAAAGTAAAAATGTTACTACAAAACAAATGATAAGAAATCTTTGGTTGAACACACAAAAAACCACCCCGTTCTACGGGCCCGGTCGACCCACTTTTTTAGAAATTGGTGAAGAAAAATAGAAGGACAAAATTCACGGGCAAATGAATACGGACCCCAAAATACTTGTTTGCTAGTCAAAAACAGCAAAATGTTTACATATTTTTGCTTTTATACGGTCATTTTGAAGGGAAAGGGAAGCACGACCAACCTATCCTGAAGAAGTCCGTTTGCCTGTAGAAAAGGGTTTTTTGTGGCCTTACAAACCAAATTGCGATGATGGCTTGGGATGAGTGTGACCCTATGTGTGGGTTAATAGCCCTATGTAATGAGACATGATGGACGATATGGTGCAAACGCTGCATCCTGTGCGCGGTAATATTGCAAAACAGTTTACATACAAGTAGTCTTGACTTAAATATGGCCCCTGACACCGTCACCAAGCAGTAAAACGCCCCTGCAGTAAAACTATTTACAAAACTCGTACAGAAGAATAAGATCATTTATCATTACCTATCTCTACTATTTCTATGACTACTACTCGCTTCCCGGCTCCTACTCCTAGACTTATTTCTGTGTTCTTTACTGCTACTTCTCTTGGACCGCCTATCCTTCTCTCGTTGCTGCCTATCCCGCTCCCTTTGCAGTGCTCTAGCAAAATCATCCTCCCCATTGGCACTACCACCGCCATCCCTGTCCCGTTCACCTCCCCTATGTCTACTATGGTCCCAACGGTCCCTGCTTCTGCTTGGCCTACGCTCCCTGCTTCGACTACGCTTACGCTCCTTACTCCTACTCCGTTTACGTTCTCTGCTTTTACTACGGCGTTTGTCCTTGTGGCTTTTCCCTTTGCTGCGACTACGACGTCTCCTGTCGCCACTTCTGCTTCGTCGGCGTTCCCTGTCACGGCTTCGGCTACGTTTACGCACTCTGTCACGGCTTCGGCTACGTTTGCGGTCTCTTTCATTATTTCTGCTTCCTCCACGCTCCCGACTACGGCTTCTGTGACGCCTTTTCTCTCCACGGTCTCTGCTTACACTCCTATGGTTGCGATGGGGACTTGGTGTCCTAAAATTGGCATTGAATACAATTAGAACACATTGTGATTTATGCTTGTTTATGAAGAATAATCAAAACATAATAACCAAAAACAGCTGATTTATCATTTTAGAGGATGACTGGTAATTAATATTTAATACGAGACATAAAATTCATGCTTATTTATTAGGAATAATCATCAAGAATGGTAATGAATACAACACGCATTAAGTAGTGTTTGTTGTCTCACTCACATTTTATTTCTTTTTATAAAGTGACGGAAAAAACACCTGTTCTAAGAGCTCGACCCAACCCATTTTTTTTGAAATTTTTGAAAATATTTCATAAACGTTGTATTTATTTTATTGCAATTTTTTAGAAATTCTTTGAAAATTTCAAAAGTTGTTGAAAAATTTCAAGAAAAATGTTGAAGAAAAAAGTCAAACCCGACCAACCGATCCGATCCTACCTGAGAGTCCATTTGCCAGAAGAAAAGGGGTGTTTTTGGACTGCGGCCAACGTTTTGTATACCCCACCATGCTATTAAGACACCATGCACTATGGGGTTTCCTTTACTCAATCACAGAGGGGGAGGGCACTCACATATTTAAGATATACAGGTGTAATGCATCCACCTATATGGGTCGCTTTTTTGCACAAAATCTCTAAACATGGGGTATGATTTGTGCTGGAAAACCCTAAACATGGGTCCCAAATGGCAACAAAACAACCCAGTCAAATCAGCCATGTATGTAAATAAAAACATCCCTAAAAGGGGGTCAGGATTTAAAAACCCCGCTGGCACGTCCCTGTCAAAAACTGATTCGAGTACCCATCCGGGACTCAATCTCACCTGCGAGGTGCTGGTCGTTCTCTGCTTGCCTGCTTTTCTTCTGCTTCAGCTGATGCCGCCGCCGCCGCCGCTGCCTCCTCTGCTGCTTTCACCTCCAAGGCTGCCTTCAAATGTTGCGCCCTCCACGCCTGCATCTTGCGCTCGATGTCCTGCAAACAATAAATTGCATACAGATGTTCTAATTTCAAAAACAATGTGGGATTTTAAACTATCTTAAAGGTAGATGTTCTGATTGCAGGCCCGATTTTCAACTTGATGTTTTTTTATTTTATGTGAAAGGTCATCCTTAAAATTGTCAAATTCAAAAGTTTGAGTTGCATAACTCCAATGGTTCTATTTTTAGAAGCACAAGGTCACACAAATGTTGCCCATTGAGTAGTACACAAACTGGTAGGTGGTTAACCACCTTTGGCAGTAATTCACCACATTTTAGCTTATAATTTCTAAATGGAACATTTCTGGTCCCTAAGATTGTAGACACAATGAGAAAAATATGGGGATTCTTCTGATATCAAAATATCTTGATGTGAAAAAAAAATCATAGCCAAAAAAAGTGATTGGAACATACACCTTTAAGGTTCGCTAGTTCGGTTCCAAATTACCGAGATATATTCTGTTGGTATTATTTGGCGCGCAAAAATCATACAAGCGTATGAAGGTGATTTTGACATAGCCCGCAACACGCATATATGATGCATGGTATGCCCTGTTGCGTTTGGGATTAATTCACTGCTGTGAGAAAGCGCGTCAATTTGGAAAGCTTTCACTAATGTAGCCCCAAATGTGAAAAAAAAACACTCAGTGTAGCTTCATGTATGTACAAAATATGACAATATTATAGCTCTTGTAAGGTCATTGTACTAATAGTGTAGCATTTAAAAGGCATTACTGGCCTGTGGAGATGACAACATTTGAGTTTGTAGTTTTAGTTATTTTCTCCTCACTGACCTTCCTATAGTCCATTTAGCCATCACGTGACAGTGACGTAACCGCGTATTCTACTAATTGCAGCACTTAACGCGCGCGCCTACTCGCGGCACTGGCGTATACACACGAGCGTTGAAAAGCGGAAGATACATACGTGTGTAAAAGCTGCGCCGGTTAAGTTACGTCACTGTCCAGGGGAAGCCAAAGAGTATAGACACTATGATTCACTATGGCAAAAAAACAATGTCCATGCTACAGAATTGATTCGATGACGTCATCGTCTGAGCTGATATGTGGGTATGAAATGGACATGGCGGTAGTGATCGGAGTGTTCGGGGGTCAAATTCCACGGAGATGTGTTGGGTTAAAAATCCATACTTGTCCCCCTCCCCCGGTTTTCACACAAAAGAAGTGAAGTCACTATCTAGAGGAAATGAAATCAACCTTTTCATACCTTCATGATGGGTACAGGAATTCTAGGAAATAGAGTTGAATACCATTCCAGTTTGGTGAGCAAACTACGCAGCATTTCTCCAATCGACATGGTAGCGCCTCCGCCAGCTTTCACATCAATATCCTGTGAGTAATAAAAAAGTTAAAAACAAGGAAAGAAGCGGGCATTAATATTTTGAAGGTAATCCTTTTTTTATTGACTTAATACAGGGTTGTGTCTGCATGCTGATGCCTGAAAAAAATGTCTACATTGGTTAGCTTACTACCACATCAAATCAGGGTTGCCAAAAATGTTGCTCAAAGTAGCCCAATTCGTGGTGAAATGTGGCCCAATTTATTCTTAACGATTTCAATAAAATACTTTATGGCCTTTTCAAGTGGTATTTCAATTACTTTTTCCTGAAAAGGAGCCCAATTTGGGCTACTTAATTGATTGCTGGTTAAGAATAGTGAACAGTGTTCATAAAGATTGATAATAATTTGGTGGCCAGTGTAAAAGTGTGATACTTATATATCACTCTGTCAACTGTATCATGTTTTTGAGTAAGTAACTTCCATTGAAATGATCGCCACTTAAGTTAAAGGTGTGTTATCTAGCTACTAGGAAAAAGTCATATCACTTCATTCTGCCAAAATATTACAATGAAAACAAAAAAAATCTAAAATTTGGAATATAAGGGGGGGGGGAGGACATGTCCCATCAAATTAGGGATGACATGTGAGGAAAACCAAACCTCCATTTTGATGCCTTATTCGCAACCGCATCATTTGTCTTACGGGACCGCGTCATAATTTGAACAGTGCATCTGAGGCACTGATTCAAAAGCAAAATGTTAAACCCTTTTCGATTTAAATTTGCCATTTCTTTCCGGTACAAATCAGTGCGGAGCTGTCTGATTAGACTTTGACTTCTGCACAAATAAATAACTTCATGTGGTAGTAGAATACAGTCATTATTACACACAGGGGTGTCAGTTCACCACTCAACGCAAACACATTGGATGGCCAACAACAGTCAAACATTATTGCCTTATATATACATAGTGGGTGAAATATCAACCAGTCTACAAAACAAAACTTAATGTATACATACGTACAGCTAAAAGTGGTATTCCAAGAAGGGGGAAAGGGGTTGTTTTCTGTTAATTTTGTGTGAATTATACTAAATGTGTGAACAAGGATAGCACTAGGTTTTAAAAGTGAGGCATTCTAGAACTCTGAATCCAATAAAAGGTTGAGAAAATAACAGTTATTTTGGGTTTTATGCCAATTTAAAGCACCAGAGTAGAATATGAGGATGAGGTTTGAAGAGGATAACCTACTAGCACATCAATCACTGCTTGCTCATAAAAGCTGCCACTTGGATTATAATCTAATTGACAACTACACTTGTATATCATTCAATGCTTAATAATTAATAGCTGCCCTGTGAAGTAAGCCCATGTGACATTTGCTTTAAAAAGTGCCACTGTGACAAGAAAACATCTATTAATCCTGACAGTTCATTGCAACAATCAGCTTAGAGGAAAGATCTTGGTCAAATTAGGGGCATGGAACCAACTATTTGACACCTTTACTGAAAACAATCAACATTGATGGCAGCAGGGCTAGAATTCAGGTGAGATTTTACCGAAAATCCTTATGCAAGAACCAATGCTGATCCCCGGAAGTCATAGGAATCAAACGGCACTCCCGTAACCTCTCTCGTGAAAAATCAACACGATTCTTGCAAGATGCGACAAAATTCTATCCCTGCACGAACCAACCAAGCGCAGACGCCTCTCAACAAAGACAACAAATATTTGGATCGATGGCACAACTTGGCCAGTATTTTTCCATCATGGACCTATCACATGGGTGTCACATGGGCGTCATATGTTTTTCAACAAACAATATATATTGATGATACAATTGGTTTTAATCGTTCCCCTGTAACAATATGGAAATATCTATTTCTCAATAAGGGATAACACAAATCGAAATTGTTTCCATAATGACAATTAGTGTCATTTCTGGGGAGGGGAAAAAGAGCGCATTTTCTCCCGACAGAATAACAAAATGACAGGTTGTTTCAGAGAATTTTTAACTTTATCTTCGATAAATTCAGAAGTTTTAAGATTTTGAATTGACATTTTTGCATGAATCTCGGTCATAGTCATGAAGCAATCAATATTTATGTGTAAGAAATTTTACTTTCGATCCCAGATATGTAGCAAAATCTTTGACAGCATCAAGTGCATGTTATAGAACACTTCAGTTTTTCTGTGTACATGATGCATATATGACCTATAATACTAAAAGCATTTTCCTAATCATGTACCAAATCAATACAAATTGTGACTTTTACCAAACCACAATTTGATTGAAATGAGATCCATGAGTACTCCATAAATCTCAATTGCTTCAATACATGTATATTGACCTTTTTTTCTTCCTCTTTTTTTTTCCCCCACCAATTATTTATACATCAACACATGAAATATACACAGTCGACAAACAGCAACTTTAAAGACCGTTTTGTCGTAACTCCTATGGTTTTAACCTCATTCAGAAATGGGCCAACAAGCTCGCACCAGACGACACCAGCTGTACCGCTGCTGCTAGGCAACCGTTATCGTGGATACCTGGTCGGTCCATATCTAGTACATGTACCTACAAGTGGAGTGAGTCACACAAGACAACAATGTCAGTTTCAGGGGGAGGATCAACAATGGACAGAAAAGCTGTCTTTATAGATTTAAAGTGTGTGAGGTGTTTCATTATTTGAGGGGTTTTTTATGGACAAAATTTCAGCATTTATAAGTTCTCATAAAAAATGGCCTGAATGACCAGTAAAATTGTTAAAAAGTGCAAAAAAAGATCAAATTACCAGTAATCAATATTGTTTTGTGTAATATATGCAAACACTAAATTAGGTTGCAAATTAGCTTAAAATTAATTACTTTTTCGGAATGAATATAATGCATCAATTTTATTGGGTACAACAATGATATTTAATAAAGTGTTATTATAATTGGGAAAGGATAGAATTATTGAGAAAAAAGAAGTGAAGAAATCTAATCAATAAGTTTTCGTTAATACCATGCAATAACCTTTTTTTGGTTTACAATATTCATTAAATTTGTTATTATTCAATTATTCTACAGAAAGGGAAGGATTTCAAGAATTTGATTTATTCAATTATTTGAAAGAAAGGGGAGGAATTCAAGAAATAATGAATTGAGGAAAGAAATGTTGACTGTGTACTCACCGTTATACAATAATTGTCTGCATGCTGTTGAATAAGACTCATGTTAACATGTACATAGAAAATACAAACCAGAGATCTTGCAATAAATAAACAATTTGTCTCAGATATCAACATTTTAAGGGTTTTTTTGCTTAGTTTATTGGACATGAGGATGAAGACTTTAAAAATTCACTTTCAACGGTGACAAAAATCCAACCTTTTGATGTGAATTTTGTGAGAACATTTTTTGCATTTTTTTCAAATATTTTCAACAACAACAAATTTTAAACTTTCAAACACTTCTCAACATCACAAATCTTGTCAGGTTTATTGTTCAGGGGGCAGTAAAAAAGCTAGTATTTTTCATATTCAATCTATTATTGACCGATTACTCGGTGGGATATGCACTTCTTTATTCCATTCTTGAATTATTTTTGACTGATTATAGATATGGGTTCAGACTCAACAGATTTGTCATTTTCAAGGAGGTTGGCAGCATAATAACTCTTTTGTGTGAATTTTGTGAGAACATTTTAGGCATTTTTTTTCGAATATTTTCAACAACAACAAATTCTAAACTTTCAAACACTTACTCGACAACAAAAATCTTGTCAAGTTATTGTTCAGTGGGCAGTAGACGAACCTAGTTAATATTTAGTCTATTATTGACTGATTTTCACTGGGATATATGCACTGCTTTATTCTATTCTTGAAATAAAATTGACTGATTATAGATGGGTTCAGTCTTATATAAACGGATTTGTCATTTTCAAGGTGGTTGGCAGCAGGCATATTCATATCAGGCGAACATATCTGAAATTCCATGAAATATTTAATATTGTGCTAAATTGGCTCAAATTTGGCTAAATAAATGCAAATGTTGGCAAAAATATCTACATTTTAGAGTGAAAAATATCTACTTTCAGATTTGTATCTACAAAATATCATGCCTTGTTGGCAGCAACTTTATCTTCCACAAAATTGTATTTGAAAGAAGAATAGCTCAAAATGTTGTCAAAAATAAACAATAAGTGTAGCAATTTTTTTTGAGGGACTATAGAAGATGATAATAGGGGTGCGAATTGCTTGCAACAGTGCCTGATATAGGCTAGTATTGCACCTAATGTAACATGTGACGGAATCAGTTTCAAATTCTTTAGACAATTCTGATTAATAAGTCCATACATGATAACAAAGTAATGCCTAGTCAGGATCTTGTGGGTAAATTCATTTGTTAAGTGCCATTATCCATGCAAATCTCATATTGAAATATTCCACTCAAGTGGCTAACCTAGCAGCTATTTTGTTTACCTTGAGTGTAAGGGTTTTGATTGATCGTGATAATGTACATACAAAACATGCTAAAATAAGGCCCAAAAAAAAGAAGGTTTGTCTCAAATGACATGAGAGACTGAAAATCTAATGCGGTCTGCGGATTTTTGATTTTTTTTTTCAATTTAGACCTGATCTTCATTTGTTTGGTCAAAAATTTGGATTTTGCAAGATTTTTTTGAGAAAATTGAAAAAGAAAAAAAAATTGAAAAAATGTGAAGAAAAAAAAAATCTGAAAAAAGAGCTAACACGAGCGATTGGGAATGTGCGCGGGTCATTTGAGACAAACCTTTTTGGGGGGTCTAAGCATGGATCAGGAAAGAGGGGTATTTGAGCATAGAGCCACTGTCAGGATATGAACCTGTGCTGCATCGGAGTCAATCAATCAATCTATCAATTCTTACCTCCTCATCTTCCAAGTACTCTTCGTACCAATCCCATAAATCTTGAGGTGGTTGAGTATATCTATAATATAAAAAGAAATGATAAAGAAATGGGGGGGGGGAGAAAACAAAGAGTAATCAAGTGAGCACGTAAAATGAGGAGAGGTATTATACTAGGGATGTAAATACATACAACCTGATCTACAAGACCCCTGTCTCACTTGGATTTTGAAATCTTGTATAACCTGAAAAACTATGAAGTGTCTTCTATAGAATTTGCAACAAAAATCATTTATCCATAATGAAGAGCAACTGAAACTGATATCATTAAATATCGTCGCTGTTCTGTCAAAACTTTGTATTTTTTCCTAGCCCTTCACCATGTATACAATAAAACTGCCCAACGGTTATATACATAGGAAGTGTTGATTTATTCATGATCAGGGGCAAGAGCACTTACAAGGTTTTGATAGATGCGTTTTGGCCCTTGAACATGTTTGGAGCAAACTGCCCAAAGGTTATACATAGGAAGTATTACTTTAAAGCTGAAGGGCCGGATGGAGATAAAAGATTTTGACAAGATTATTGATGATATGCTGTGATTTGAAAACACTTTTTTTACCTACCCTATACATGAGTCTTAGACTAATCCCCTAGTGAATTGGATTTTTTTTTATGTGTTTGGTTCATTGATTAGAACCAAGTATTTAATTTGACCTACCATATGTACATAGCCCCTAATCCTCTGAAGAATGGTAAATCTATGTGAGTAAACGATCCACTGATTTGAAATAAAGGTTACAATTTGACCTACCATGTGATAATCAGTGAACCAAGGACCAGAGACCTCTATAGGTTTATATTTAACTTGCCATATGTACGTAAATACGAATCACCCTAAAGATGTGTGTATCTGTGTAAGTGTGTGATCCCGTGGTTAGAACCAGTGACCTCTAAAGGTTCTAAATTGACCTAATAGAATTTATAAGATAGAAAATGATTTGAACCAAGGACTTCTAAATAGGTTTATATTAGACTTACCTTATGTACATGAATCCTAATCCCCTAATGAACGGTGAATCTGTGTGAGTCAGTAATCCCATGACTTGTTTACGGGTAAGCTTGAGTGTGTAGAGCTTGTATAACAGACAGTATGCGGAGGAGACTATACCACCAGCCCCGACACCTCGCACCTGGGTAAGAAAGATCAAGAAAAATGCAAAATGTCAGTATGCGGCGGAGACTATACCACCAGCCCCGACACCTCGCAACTGGGTTAGAAAATCAACAAAAATGCAAAATGTCAGTCGTTTAATGAATGAATGTATACATACAGTCCAACCTCGGTATCCGACTCCCTTTTATCCGGATATTTTAGGTTCTGCAAAGAGAACTCAAAATATATTGCCAAAAAGGTTTTATCATGATTTTGGAGGTAAAAAATCACATTTGTTGGCACTTTTTGGTCGATAATTCAAAAAGTAATAAAGATTTTTTTTAAAAATGATTCCTAGGGAATTGTATTAGAAATATAATAAAACTAGTATGACAAAATTGGCCAAAAATATTTTGAGTTATCTTTGCAAAATGGGTCAAAAAATGTGTTTTTTATAAATTTCTCCAAATTGGACAATTTCATTATCATGGTTGGATTCATTGAACCCTTTTTTGCAAAAAACTGTATTCTTTATATAGATTAAATGAATAATGAAGAAGTTACGGCAGTTTTACGGAGGCTATACTGAAGGTGTACAGCCCCCTTAAATAATACATTTTCACTGTAATTACACCTCATTCAGTACCCTTCTATTGTCCCAATGTATCATCATGTCCGGATAACAGAGGTTGGACTGTATTTTATTTTGGCAAATCTAACCAATCTCTCAAGAGGTAAAACACCACAACAATTATGCAGTTTGTACCTGTAGGCCGTTAAAATATCAATATGGCTCAGCACAGAATTACAGAAGTCTCGGTATCAAGGAAGTCATAGTTACACAATGCAATGTGCACAAATTTGAGCACCAATAACCATGACGTAATTGACAGCAGGTTTTTTTTAATGTAACTTGTGTAAAGTGCATGGAAATAAATTCAAGTTTACTTAATACCTACAACAGCAAATCAATCAATGTGTAGTGTTCACATTGTTGCCACTAATATTGGTGTAAAAATTGTACTTAATTCTTATATAGTGGGTGTGGTTTTGGATATCAGCAGGCAATTTGATTGGTTTTGGGCTGATTTTCAGCCGACACGCCCATACATTATGAGACAATGGTTTATAGTGTAAAGTACTCACTTCCGGGTATCTATATACTTTAATCATAAAGTATGGGAGTGTTAGATCAGAGATTTGAGAAATAGTTGTGTACGAGTCTTGATGTTGCGATGTATAATTGTGAGAATATCATATAAAAATCATGGTAGAGTGACAGTCCTTCTAAGCCAGGTTAATAAACTGATCATGTAATTCGGTGTATGGTTATCATGTCGGCTTAAACAAATGTCGGACGATGGCTCATCAATGTGAGGTACAAACTCACAGTGGAAAACATACTCAATAAATGACTCAGAAATGAACGAGATTGTACAAAGCTGCCTTATGTTGGGCAAGTAATATAAATTATATTTGTAGGATATTATCTTGCAATACATTACATAATATATCAATAATTTATCAGACAGGCATAATGTTATGACGATGAGATGAATGACTTTCAGAGCGTACGACTGACTGCAATTGCGTAGTCGCACTCGTCAGGTCCGACACCGTCTGGAGGTGACTTGTCGGGTTTATGATATGACGAGTGCTACGCATGCGCAGTATGGCGCATTGAAGTAAATCAAGCAAAATGGTACTTATAATCTGACTTATAATCAAATATTGATATCAGAAATGTCATAGGTTTATCCTGAAGAAATATATAACGTATTTACATGCATCGCTAAATGAAATGATGCTTAGTATTTGAAACGTATCTCCTCTAATAAAACGAAGGGGAGATCGTGTTGATCAAAAGGTTATTTACATTTTGATCATGTTTAGGTACAAGTTTTACCCAAACTAAATATAAATAGGCCTAGTTACATTTACACAGTCCAGTTATGAAGGGTCTAACGTCCGTCCGTCTATAATCGGGAGAAAGCCAGTCAAACTCTTCCGAGGGCTGCTGGTCGCACTCTTTACGAGTCGAAAAGCTGGATATGCCCTTCAGAGATGCGGAGCCAGAAACGCTCATCAGAGTGGGTGAGCTATTCACGCTCAGAGCTGGTCGCGCTCTTAAAACTGAGGAGCTAGTAATGCTCAGAGCCAGGTCAGCTCTCGGAGCCAGGTCAGCTCCTGGAGATTGGAGCCATTCGCGCTCGTTAGGACTTTGAGCGCCGGAAAAGGCATCTTCAATTATGACCATCATAAACTGGATTAGGAGCGTAAATATATACATTATGAAAAAGCTGATAACTACTAAAGGTGCTCAGACATTATGTATTAGAGATCTGAAAATCTCGGCCTAATATTATTATTTAAAACAAGGAAATTTGGTAATTACCAGCTTAACTGAGGAGGTTAAAACTGGTTTCTCCAAAGAGCAAAGAAAAAGTAAAAGTAATGCAGACGGTTGTCCGGCGCCCCCTTATATATGCTTCTGAAACGCCCTCACACACGTGATCAAAAACCCTTCTCGTGATTGGCTGAAAGTCAATGTTCTCAATAATTACGTCACGAAACTTGGAAAAGAGATCTAGCAAATCTTGACAGTTATAAAATATTACGAAACTTAAAATGAACTTTGACATCAGTATTGTAAACAATCTGACAGAAAAATGACGGAAATAGGTGTCTCCTGAATGTGCCGAAAATGATCCAGAGGGATGACATGTTAAGAAATGTGAGTTGGTACATTATGATCGGCGAAAACAAATCGTCATTTGAGGCAGATCGGGGCCATTGAAATGGCGACCATGACAAATATTTATAAGCTTCCAACGTGCATTTGCATAGGGGAAAAACGATCTCTGAATAATATAGATGAACGCTGTGACTAAATATAAATGTCTGAATTACTGAAATTCCGAGGCACATCCGATACTCAGACATGGTCTATAAAAATCACAGTTATAATAAGCAAGCTCGGTAGAAGTTTGGAATTGATTAAATAAAAGGATCATAAGGAAATAAAAATGTGAAAATTCTGGCCTTAGTCCATAGGCCTACAAGTACAATGCAATAGTATAGTAATACACGAAATGGCATTTCGTTACACTATCCCCCCCTTTCAAATAATGTTGTCCTCAAAATGAGGTCGTGTGCACGTAACATATATAACATTCATTATCATTAAACGACTTAAACTACAATGTACAATGACTCTCTGTGTCAGTTAATCCAATCTTTTGAGCAAATTCAAAATATCTAAACGCATCTTTCATATCCTGCAACTCGCACATGCCGTTCTTTCACATCGATGATCGGACATTCGCAACTTTTTGGAAAATAACCATAGCACAGCACAACATAAAAAGTAATGAAATCTGATCCAAACGAACCTAAAGAAATTTTGGTTATCCTCACTTTGAATTTGCTCAAACATATTTGCTCAAATATTTGTATTGCAGTTATGAAGGTGAGTATTTATCATGTTTACTCTGCTATTATTATCATAATGCATTGTTATTATCATTCGTTATACCTAGTATAACTTGTTTTGCTCAAAACATCTCATATATATATGGCTCATTCCATGAAGTTGGGGCATATTATGTGACATCCAAGTGAAATTTTCAAAATGGATATTTTCCAACTCTTTCTTCTTTTTTAGGTTCTACAATTACCAAAGTCCAATGTAGAACTTTTTTTTTTAATGTAACATTTGGTGTTAAATAACCGCACATGTTCAACAGTTGGATGACATTTCCAAAAATCCTGATGCTACATGGACACCATTTCCCATTTCCATATCATTTTCTAATAAATTAGCTAAAGATGTGGGCCAAGTTTCTATACCTCAATTAACTACTTGGAACCACAAATACATGAAAAGAAACCAGATTTGTCTAGGTTGAACATAACTTAACGATCAAGACATCGTAGATTAACTGTTTTATGTAAAAACTCATTGAAAAGTGACTCTTTATTTTGCAATTTGTATAATGAATTTAAATAAAGTACATATCAATATTTGTTTGATGTAAAGTACTCTATAAACCATGCACATTGATTACATTATCGTCATAAAGTAAGTATATGAAGTATTATTTACCTGTATAATGTTTTAAAATGCACTACCGATGCTACATGGACACCGCGTCTTGTAACATTGTTAATAATAAGACTATTCATACTGTTACAATTTAATATTTGAGTGTGAATGGTTTGTCTACTTGTTCATCATATCAAGTAGATACACAGAGTGAATTGCTTGAAATTTATCTAAACACTGTTCATGTAAAATTTACCTTTTCTGTGTACTTAAGTATTACGATGCTACATGGACACCGTGCCCTAAAATATTTGGAACAGCTTGAACAGGTGCATCTTTTTCAGATCAATAGAGAGGATGTACTATGATGTTAACGTTTTATGTTATAAGCACACAATAAAATTAATAACATGGATTGTAAAACTACAAATTACACAAAAAGATAACCTGCCATGAAGCATAAAACATAATTACCTATGATACACATATACCATTTCTTACAATTACACAATAACAATACACCATTGATCAAAGAAACTTAAGATGTCCACTGAAACAAACTTCATGCAGTGTTGTTCTTAAAGTACCCTTTGTGATCTTAGTCTCTTTGCTCGTTTCTGATTGAATCATCCTCTATTATTGATAAAGATGATTGAAAAGTTTGATCACTTAAAAAGTCAGTTTGCAAAAAATAATTTAATTGCCATGATGGATTTCTTTGGAAAGGTACTAGTTTTTGAAAATGATGGGTTCCTTCTCTTCATCTCCATAAATTCCAGGACGATAGAACTGTCTTCTGAATTAATGTCAAGAACCTGCAAAGCAAAACAAAATAAACCCTATGGCTTAGTATCTTCATGGAACATTGTGTATTGATATTGGAGTAGATTATTTATTCATGTTGCACTTTTTGTGTTGCAGGAAATATTTATATTAAAATTATGTTGAAGTATTTTATTTATTATTCATTTAACATGAAAAAGAATAGCAAAGGATAGAGAACTTAAATGATTTACAATTATTTGTTTTATTTATAGTAAATAAAACTAAAATAAGGGAATGTTTATTGTGAATTCAGTGAAATGCTAATGGAAATGGTGTCCATGTAGCATTGTGTATTAATATATTTCATTAGATAATACATCTCTCATAATATGCCTTTTTTCTGTAAAGTGTAGTAAAATGTAGGCAATGTTTTGAATGTTTTGGGTGATGGATAATTTCGAATGGGGTAATTGTTTTAGTCTAATTAGGCAAATTTTATGAAATGCTACATGAACATGGTGTCCATGTAGCATCGTATTGGTAAGCTATATTATTAGCATTAAAAGAGCAAAAACTAATTCATTATTAACTTCAAAGTTTATTAATGATGTGATTCTACAAAGAAATTACAATTTCAACGAACTATAACGATACCCAATGCAAAATATTGCCCATGCTATGCCCGATGCTACATGGACGCCAAATTATGATGGCGTCTGTGACTCAAAATTAATATCATAACATGAAAAGAAATTCTGATTCAGTGTTTCCCTTTCAATAAAAATGCATTAATAAATACAGGCATACAAGCAACATTAAGAAATAATTACAATCGCACTTACCATTCACAAAACTATCCAATGTTTACATTTTGATGCTACATAAAAGTCCCGATGCTACAACGGGACATCAGCGACTGAAACCTTGATAAAACTAGCTCACATGTGGCAAATTCCAAACAAACCTGATAGCTATTGACCTCTATCCTTACACAAAAAATATGGAATGTTTTATTTATCTCCAGGGGGGGATTCCCACAAATTGCATAGGATGTTTATCACGATGCTACATTTTATGGTTAGGACACCATGCACACGGCACGGTATACTTTTTCATGAATATATGGAATGGTCTTTATGAAATTTATTCTCATTTGCAATAGTTTTCAATTGATAAATGCTCTTAATTTTGGAAAATAATTAAAAAATGTATGATAGAGAACTACCCCCATTCAGCAATGAAAACTCCCGATGCTACACATGTATATTTTGTGGACACCGTGCGTAGCATCGGTAAGGCAATTTTCATGTTGCTTGGGTGAAAAATCAGTCCAGCGTGACGAGGTGTTTTGGTCAGTAAACTTTGAATACATGTATCTTTTATTAATCAAATCGATTTCTAAGCAATTCTATGATAGTTTTGCTTACATAAAACTCATATTAATTGTTGTGTTTTCCATGTCACGTTTTTTAGCAAAAATTGTCTTGGACACCACCTCATTTTTTAATTTTTTTTTCTTCAAGGAAGGGTCAATTTTTTTTTTTTTTTTCATGGCTCAATACTATAACCTAGTACTGTTTTTGGACACTAAATTTTTTTGATATACACATAGAGTAAAACAGTTTATAAGCTGCCTAAAGTACCAAATTCTGCAATTTTAACAAATGCCCCAACTTCATGGAATGAGCCATATACATGTATAGTTTTCACATTTCATCACATTCATCAACAAATTTGTCATTATTCATCTCAATACTGTCAAGAAACAACACCGTTTAATTGGCGTTTTGAGAGTGATGGTGTGAACGCAAGCATTAATCTCATTGTGATAAATATAAATGGTCACCAGGTGACCGCGTCTTCATTCATGGTCATGAAATCTGCGATCTGTCCGTTTCTTATTCTGCAATTCCGTATCCGTGCAGAAACATCATTTTATTACATTATTTTATTAAAAAGTATTATCTCATACTAGCTTGCTTACGCGAGTTCACACATCAATCTATTTTATGAAGTATAGGCACTGCTGTTTTCGCTATCTAATATTCGAACTGAATATCATTGCCTAGCAAAATAACACCCAAAATCCATCAAACATGCATCGCCATTTAAAATCCGCCTTTTGCACCAAGGCCAAAAATTATTAATGGGCTGACATCATATAGCCGCGCACTATCCAAACTTTATAAAATCGCCAGCGCAAGATTATCGCGCAATACTACTACCAGTATATATCTTTTTGAGCATAAAAATAGGCCAAAGTAAAACAACAGTGCTATACCATAACTTGTCATGTTTATATTGAGCAAAATCACTATTCAGTATAAGAAATTTGAATCTTCCAAGCATAAGAAGATTTCTACCAAAACATAACGCTCACACCAGTATACATAGAATTTACACCAAAATACCAAACAAAATGTGTGACTGTCCTAAATTTGAAATGCTATTCTGATATTGATTTTGCTCATCACCAACACCAATACATTCATTATTTACATATTATTAAGGATTATTTAGTCGCGGTCGCGTTTCTATATTCATTTATTTTTAATATCTTATAATTAATTGAAATTCTTTGGAAGCTGGAGATAGCTTGCCTTTATAATTTAATTCCAAAATGCCAAACTAATTTATATATTTATTTTTATTCTTCATTTATTCCTCTTCTGCTCGTGGGCTGGGAAGCAAGAATTTTGGTATGTCATAACACAGTTGAGATGATGGGGTGGTCCTCCAACTCCCGTCCGGCAAGGAGTATAGTCTCCTTTACATGCGGCCTATATAATATATATATAGTGCAGTCATTCATCGTCATCTCATCGTCATTTAAACATGTATAAAATCATCAGTTATCATTCATTGTATGCAGTGATTTATCGTCACTATTTCTATTTTATCTAGTACGCTCTTAGCTCAGAGCCTGGTTACAATTGGTGCTCCATCCCCTGTCAGCAGTACCACGGAAGGACTGGCCAAGTCGTTCCATTGGTGCGTGTAAAAAGTGTCGTGTTCCTGGATTGGAACCTAGGAAACCTGTTCCCCTTGGAGTACGGCCCATTGGACGATAATCAATACCTGGAGACTCATCAGTCAAAACATGGTCTGCCGGTGACCAAAATGCAAATTCCCTCAAATATTGAGAGTGCATATCTGATATAACACCAAACAAAATTGTGATTGTGCCGGTGGAGCATCAACTGATGTGGATTCAGTCTATAGCTCCATTCATCGGACTTAAAATACCACCAACGACAGCCAGTGCCGTGTCTACCGTCGCGACACGCACACTTCCCACACATCCTGCCTGCCTGCCAGCAGGACTCGGAATTAACCAGCCATGGCAAAAAAAAACTCATGACTGTACCGATCCGGCCGAACCTTTACTGTTGGAATTTCCTGACGCCCAAATTCTCATCCTGATGCAGGACACTTGGAACGTCATCATCGTCATTGGCTATAGACTCATCGCACTCCTCGGAAAATTGGCCTCCCATTTCATTGTAACCATTAAATTCTCTTTCTCTCGTCAATCGTCATACTGGTATCTCTGAAGATTCCATGTTGCATTTTGTACCCTTCCAAAAATCAAACTTTGACTTTTTGGTGGAATACTTGTGGTATCTTGGGCGGTAACTTTAGCGCACATTATTCTCTCAGGAACGTCACATTCTTCTAATTTGATGTGGTTGCTAGGTAACTCTGTCATCATTATATTATCCTCTTTCAAGTCGAGTTGACATTCGTATTTGGTGAGGAAATCCATACCCAGGATCCCGTCAACGTCAATATCAGCTACGAAAACTTCATGAGTTCAATTTCAATTTTAAACTGTCCTGTCCCTCGACATTCTAAAGGCTTTCCATCCGCCGTCTTCATTTCAACTTCAGCTTGCTTCAATGCTGGACTTGTCTCCGCTTGAGCAATAAAAATCTTCTTATATACATTTGGATTGATCAAAGTAATATCAATTAGGAAACTGGTAGTAACATTTTCAATTTTAACGTCAATAAAAACTAAATCGTCACCATTTGGGTGGTCTAGCGAAATAACAGGTCTTTGAATTCATTTTTCTGCCGACCTCTGACCTTCAAGCTCGGCTTTGCTTAGTTTCCCGAGTTTTGAGAGTGTCCGGCCTGATATCTGGAATGGCTGTCATTGTGGTTTCTGTATTCATTGTTGTGTCCACGGTTGTTGTAGCGTCCCTTTATCTTTGGGCACTGGTTCTGGAAATGTCCAATTTCGTTGCACTTAAAGCATGCTCCTGGTTGTCTTGTAGGATACTGTGGTGTGTCACGTCCGCGTGATTGATGCGTCATTGGTGGTTGAAGTTGTTTGGTTAGGTTATTCAATTGTGCTTGAATATCCGCCAATGTCTTCGGAAGATCCTGGTTGTTCTGATCATCTTTGTAGGTAGTTTGAACCGTTCTCGCTGACTTCCGGTTAAGACCTCTTTGTTTTTCGGCTAATTGGAAGGCTTCCAATTCAACAGCGACGCGTACTGCGTCATCCAAATTTCGTGGGCGAGTTTGTTGTACTCTCCAGCGACTGTCTGTATTCGTCAAGGCATCAATGAAATGATCTTTAGATAGACTTTCCAGAAGATCATAGTCTCCAGTCGGGTAGGATTGTTTTACCAATCTACGGATAGAATGAGCTAGCGCTGGTAATGTCTCTTCATTCTTTCATGTTCTGTTGCGTCTGGTTCTCAGGACCGAACCGCTGGCTTAGGATCGCCAACAGAGAAGGATAATGTCTACGCCTTGCGGCATCCAAATCACCCAGAACTTCTTGTGCACTTCCTCGTAGACCAGCGGCTAAGAATAGCGCCTTACTGTTGTCATCCCAAACATTTAGATCCGCGATCATTTCAAATTGAATCAAATAATCTTGCCACGAAGATGTTCCATCATACGGTGGTGTTTTTACAACCGGGTTCACTATCCGAGGTCGGACATTTGGTAGACCTAGGTTAGGTCTGTTGTCATGACGACGATAAGGCATGTTACCATGGTGATGTTCACCACGGTTGAGTCCGTCTCTTTCCTCTCTTGCATCATAAAAACGCACGCCATCTCCCGCACCTGCTGGAAGACGATCTTCGTCATTCACGTCATTAGGCCTAGGCCTATTTCGATTCTCTCTATCGCGCTCAAGGTTGTAGCGCTCCTCCTCCTCCATTTCGAATAGTCGTCTATTTCTAAGGTGTTGATCTCTAGGTCGTACCGTCCCGTCATCCGGTCCAATGTTGATATCGCCGAAGGCTTCCATTAAGTCCCGTCTTTCTTCATCTCCAATATATTCTCTTTCTCGCCTCGTACTCTCATTTCTCCCTGATCCTAACTCATTTACCCCGGGAATACCAGGATTTGCCATACTTTTTCGATTCGTCAGGTCTATTTCTCACAGAAAAGAAATATATATCCCGCCGCTGCCACCAAAATGTAAAGTACTCACTTCCGGGTATCTATATACTTTAATCATAAAGTATGGGAGTGTTAGATCAGAGATTTGAGAAATAGTTGTGTACGAGTCTTGATGTTGCGATGTATAATTGTGAGAATATCATATAAAAATCATGGTAGCGTGACAGTCCTTCTAAGCCAGGTTAATAAACTGATCATGTAATTCGGTGTATGGTTATCATGTCGGCTTAAACAAATGTCGGACGATGGCTCATCAATGTGAGGTACAAACTCACAGTGGAAAACATACTCAATAAATGACTCAGAAATGAACGAGATTGTACAAAGCTGCCTTATGTTGGGCAAGTAATATAAATTATATTTGTAGGATATTATCTTGCAATACATTACATAATATATCAATAATTTATCAGACAGGCATAATGTTATGACGATGAGATGAATGACTTTCAGAGCGTACGACTGACTGCAATTGCGTAGTCGCACTCATCAGGTCCGACACCGTCTGGAGGTGACTTGTCGGGTTTATGATATGACGAGTGCTACGCATGCGCAGTACGGCGCATTAAGGTAAATCAAGCAAAATGGTACTTATAATCTGACTTATAATCAAATATTGATATCAGAAATGTCATAGGTTTATCCTGAAGAAATATATAACGTATTTACATGCATCGCTAAATGAAATGATGCTTAGTATTTGAAACGTATCTCCTCTGATAAAACGGAGGGGAGATCGTGTTGATCAAAAGGTTATTTACATTTTGATCATGTTTAGGTACAAGTTTTACCCAAACTAAATATAAATAGGCCTAGTTACATTTACACAGTCCAGTTATGAAGGGTCTAACGTCCGTCCGTCTATAATCGGGAGAAAGCCAGTCAAACTCTTCCGAGGGCTGCTGGTCGCACTCTTTACGAGTCGAAAAGCTGGATATGCCCTTCAGAGATGCGGAGCCAGAAACGCTCATCAGAGTGGGTGAGCTATTCACGCTCAGAGCTGGTCGCGCTCTTAAAACTGAGGAGCTAGTAATGCTCAGAGCCAGGTAAGCTCTCGGAGCCAGGTCAGCTCTCGGAGCCAGGTCAGCTCCTGGAGATTGGAGCCATTCGCGCTCGTTAGGACTTTGAGCGCCGGAAAAGGCATCTTCAATTATGACCATCATAAACTGGATTAGGAGCGTAAATATATACATTATGAAAAAGCTGATAACTACTAAAGGTGCTCAGACATTATGTATTAGAGATCTGAAAATCTCGGCCTAATATTATTATTTAAAACAAGGAAATTTGGTAATTACCAGCTTAACTGAGGAGGTTAAAACTGGTTTCTCCAAAGAGCAAAGAAAAAGTAAAAGTAATGCAGACGGTTGTCCGGCGCCCCCTTATATATGCTTCTGAAACGCCCTCACACACGTGATCAAAAACCCGTCTCGTGATTGGCTGAAAGTCAATGTTCTCAATAATTACGTCACGAAACTTGGAAAAGAGATCTAGCAAATCTTGACAGTTATAAAATATTACAAAACTTAAAATGAACTTTGACATCAGTATTGTAAACAATCTGACAGAAAAATGACGGAAATAGGTGTCTCCTGAATGTGCCGAAAATGATCCAGAGGGATGACATGTTAAGAAATGTGAGTTGGTACATTATGATCGGCGAAAACAAATCGTCATTTGAGGCAGATCGGGGCCATTGAAATGGCGACCATGACAAATATTTATAAGCTTCCAACGTGCATTTGCATAGGGGAAAAACGATCTCTGAATAATATAGATGAACGCTGTGACTAAATATAAATGTCTGAATTACTGAAATTCCGAGGCACATCCGATACTCAGACATGGTCTATAAAAATCACAGTTATAATAAGCAAGCTCGGTAGAAGTTTGGAATTGATTAAATAAAAGGATCATAAGGAAATAAAAATGTGAAAATTCTGGCCTTAGTCCATAGGCCTACAAGTACAATGCAATAGTATAGTAATACACGAAATGGCATTTCGTTACAATAGTTTAGGCGGGGCTTAATTCATTCGAAAAAATAATACCTTCAGTGCGTATGATAATCGCGTTAGCGTGCCCCACACAAAGTCGCCGGCATATGCGTGGTGCGTATAACGCAGCGTTGCCATGTAGGCGTGTGTTTAAGAACGAGATTAATTCAAAGCAGGAAGTTGGTAAAAAGCTCGCTGGATTCGCCGATTTTATAAAGGGGGGAATTTGTTGCTTGATTGAAATAAATCTTACAAACTGCATTATTTTAGGATAAAAGATCAAAATAACCAACAAACTAAATAAGAATGAGAATAAAGTATAGATCTTAGCTGTTTTGCTATGTACTATGGTCTTATAATGTACCATATTTGTGTCGTCGTGTATGGCGACCATACACGACTCTAAATATGGTACAGCCTATACATTATAAGACCATAGTATATAGCAAAACAGCTAAGAACTAATACTTTATTCTCTAAATATGCCAAATGTGTTTCCATTAAAAAAGGTAGTAATTCAATATAACTATGGCATTGACAGTGTTGTACAAATGACTACCATGCCACTGAAACACAAGATGTGCAGAGAGCATGACATAAGGCCAATGATGCACCTTGGCAGTTTTCAAGTCTGATCTGCTGTCACAGATTGACATATAAAAAAGGTTCCTTCCGCTATAAGGCAAAATTGTTATGTTGTCCTCCACAGCTTTCAGAGAGGAGGGGTGGGGGCGAATTTTTTTTTTTTTAAATTTAATTTAATTTTACCAGCGGAAGCTCAAAATTCAGCCAACAAGAAGTTGAAATCACTCTGAGAGTCGCACATATATGTTATAAACACTTAATGCCAATTAAACTGGGGGCAAAAAATCTGGAAAAAAAATCTGAAAAAAATCTGAAGAAAAAAAAATCTGAAAAGAAAAAAAAAACTGATTTTTTTTTTTTTTAAATTGAAAAAAAATTGAGAAAAAAAAATCGGAGCAGCCCTAAATCCGGAGCGGGCGGTCGAGGACAACATAACAAAAAAAATTGTGGCCTAATCAAGGCACTTTTATACCCATTTGTTAAATTCTGGAAGGCTAATTGTTGAATTTCAAAATATTTCGCCGCCTTAAATCTACTCACCCCTCCGCACATTCCAATTTGTCCCGACGTCTGTCTGCTGCCCCTCTCCCATGGTTCCAGATGTGCTACCTATATTATGTGTAAATGTTTGGAGCGCAAAGTTACACACACACATACCTTGGTTTTTTATAGTTATACAAGGTGATATTGCTAGTTTATGATCGAAGAATGGAACATTTTTTCAGCAGTGTTGGAAATAAACCAAACTTCACGAGGGATTAAAAAATAACATACAATAAGTATAGAGCCAAAAGTTTTCTGCTTTGTAAAGTTCAAATTCTGCTTCGTAAAGTACCTTCTTCAGTTTTTAATTTGAGCTAAACACACCTGCACCCAGGATAAGCATTTCTTTTGTTTGTATAATTTGAGTATTTAGACCAAGGCGAACATTAATTTACATGAAATATTAGTCAATCTATTTGCTTGTGTGAAAATATTGGAAACAAAACATGAAATTCCTATTTCCAAAAGAGAAAGCAGAACACTTTGGGCTCTAATTTAGTATTATAAATAGATTGACTAACATATCTACTCAATCGTGATCATAGTGCTGTGAGGCTACCATATTGCCCGGGGGGCACTGACATTGGAAAAGGGTATAGGTATGTGCCGCGCTGAAGACCCCCTTTTTCACCCTCTGCTGCTAGCTTGTATGACCCCCCTTTTGAGCCTGCATCGGTTCTTAAGACCCCAATTTTATTGAAAATTCAAAAATCTCGAAATTTTGCATTCCAAAGCCCCAATTCCTTGAAAATGTTGCATTCTAAAACCAAACAAATTGAAAATGCTAATCAAAATTGAACTATAGGCCAGTTCTCAAGACCTACTTTAAAAAAAAAATCAGTTCCTAAGACCCTATTTTTCGTCATTAAATCCAATCAGTTCAGTTCTGTAGCCCCCCTTTTTGAGATGCTGTGCGGCACACCCCAACCAAAAAAAAAGTTGAGTGCCCCCCGGGCCATATTGGCGCACAGGACATCAGAGAAACCCTATTCCAGAACAGATGCATGACAAGAAACTTGATTTTAGATGCAGGAAAACCAAATTCACATAGAGTCATCAAGAATGAGAATCAAACTCGGGACCTCATTGGTGAAAGATACGATGCGCCACCAGTCTCTCCAAATTGGATTGGTCTAAAAAGTGGACAGGCATAATTGTGTTGTTCAGGGTCATTACTTATGGGTGAATAAATCATGGGTATGAGATGTTTTAAGAGAAATTATAACAATCAATGCGCACACGCTGATGTTGGTATGAAATAATGGGGGACAGTGCGGGCCACTGCAATTAGGTGGGGATGGAGGGGTATTTATGATAAGCAAATTCAATTTCAATATTTATAACGTGTGACATGTCCACATAATAAAGGTTATCCAGATTAGATGCTGGAGGATACCGGGCAAGGTCAGAAATTCGAGGAGAATCAGAGAATCCATTCTCGCAAAGATTCCCGCCGGCAAAGTTGCAAAAATCCAAGTTGATTCTCGTAGATAGTCCGTCTAAACTCACTATTCGAATGGAGGAGAATCCATAGATTCTCGCAAAATCCTTTGTATGCACGAATCTAAATGGATTCCAGCCAACCTTTGACGAACTTCTGACCCTGCTCAGGAAAGTAAAGGGGTGAGGAAACAAGATTTTAAAGACACCACCACAATGCATTGCGTTTTTGCAAAATGTTTAAATGCCCTTAATTATTTGGTCTCCAATTCGACTCGGTTCCCATAGACATATGCACAAAATCATGGCATCGTAGTGCATTCATCGTTGGAGCTCTTAGATTCTAGTTTACATCAATTAATAAATTAGTTCTCAGTGTTCCTTTTTCTTGTTTCTCAAACTTAAGAGCTCCACAAATGCATCATGTGAAAAAAGCCTTAGTTGACTGTGCTCCCGCCCGCAATTGTGGGATATCTTTAAAATCTTCTTTGGGGTGTAGGTGAAACAATCAGATTGAGTGCCTACATGTAATTAATACAAAAGTTTCAAAAAGATATTTCATGTCGATTCTCACCTTCCTCCCTTACCTTGTAGTATATCTCATCTATGACCTCGTGATAAGTCTTCAGTTTAAACAACTCGTTCTTGAAGTACGGCGACGACTGGATGTTGGTGAGAATCATCGGGTTCAGATTCATGGAGAATTCATTGCCCCAGCTGGGTAGGGTGTTGTTCTTTGGTGGCATGTTGGTGCTGTGTGACACCTGGCTCTATATGCCAGGGGCTGCTCAGGTTGGTGGTATGTGAGCTATTGTTTACACGATAGCTGAAAAAGCAATAAAGTGATTGGTCTGTTAATGAGGACAAGTGTTGGATTTCGATCGCGACAGGAGCATGCGGCTGCGCAGATGCGATTTTTGTGTACATGTACATCCCCGCTACACGCCCGTACACGTCCCCGTACACTTTCTTGTATAGAGACCCGACATTTATCTCTACCACCGACCATTCACATTTCACCTTAATGTTCCATCCTATCATACTCATTCTAACATGTTGAAGCGTTGAAAACACGGACTGTTGCACATTTTTTTATCATTATCCCATTTCGTGTTTTCTCCGCCATTATCGCGTATGTTTATGGCGCCATTCGGTTTCTGCGCATCCTATTCGTTATCCGTTTTTACTCAAATGGTGCCTGAATATTGCTGTTGCTGTGTACCTAAATACATGTGCTGTCTCAGTCTGTTGAATTTGGAACCAACGTTTAATTTCAACCGTCTATTTTCAATTATAAAATACTCCAATTCGGGGGAAAAAATCACAAAAGCTCACAGACAACAAATAAACACATCATTTTACTTGACTAGTCCATGCAGTACCCATATCCATGATATGGGTACATGTTCAAGCAACTCTGTAAAGTGGAACCGGAACTGTGACTTGAACCGTGACCCTCTAAAAGTGACTAATTTACATAAATAATTAATGTCTAAATTCTGTTTTTACGGACATAACGGACATATTTAACTTAAAATTTTAGTGTTCACCTGGCTCTTGACCAATATGTATCTATTATTTGGATGAAATTCAATCCGGTAGCCTTGCACAGAAAAATAAAAACCTAATTGAGTAATTGACCTCGTGTTGTTGTTTCTTTCAAAATGGCCGACAAAAATGTGATTTTGTGTTTTATACCCTGTTTTTCTTGCTAGTGCCTATATAAAAAATGCCAATGCGACTTTTCAGAACACTTTTGCTAGCTCTTAATTTCATAGCAATGCCATGACTAAATAGTGAACATTCAAGGACAACTTTGATTCTCCAAACAGGCGAGTGGGACATAAAAACGGAGGATTTTCAGGTTCCTAAATTTTCTGTCTAGAACGGTTCCTTTCAACATAATAGCATTGAGCCGATACCCAAATCATAGATTTGGTATCTATCGAGACTATTACTTGACCTAGAATTTCAATCAAAAAAATTTGGCGTTCCGAAAATATTGGAAGAAGATTTTTTTAAATTCTGTTAGGACTACTCTCGACTGACTTGACCAATTTTGATCCGGTAAAAAGTATGTTGATATATCGATTCACGCCAATACAGAAAAACTGACATGAGGGTAATCATTGGCTAGCAAAATCTTCTGCGCAGCCGTACAATGTACAAAGTCAATTTACCAGTGAATCGATTTGGAATTTAGGCCTACATTTACAACATCGATAGGACACACAGTGAATGTTACGCATGTGATAATAGTGTCTAACCGATCAGATCGGGAGTTTCCCGATCGGCCCATTATAAGTCTGATCGGTGATCGGCAAAATTCCTTCATCTACCGATCTGATGAACCGATCAATCACTAGTATGAAAATCCAATTAAAAGCTTATCAATATCATGTCGTCGTCTTTTCTCCGTTAAAATTCCTCTCAAACTCGCCTTCTTACTTCTTCACATTTAACATTTACTACTACTA